>CAKNWW010334626.1:11848-29183 GCA_932074435.1 Andricus kollari
TTGTCATTCGGATAAGTATTGACCGAGGGGGAGGGGGCGAAAGTTTTGGGATTTTCGTGGATATCGTCTATTTCGGCGATTTTTAACTCTTCTAAAAGCGATAAAAAAATGTTGTCTAGTACATTTTCGATAGGGGTTTTCACGCTCTTTCGATTGGTCCTACTCATTTAAAAAAAAAAAAAAAAATTATACGTTTTTTTTTTTTTTTTTTTTTGTCTTAAAAGAAAGCTTAGGTTTTTTCCTACAAGACTATGTAGATTAGAAAGTGGGATTCATATTTTTAATTTATGAAAATGAGCTCTGAGTACTCCGGTACGTGCATGACGCTGGCACTCGAGCCCCGCGGCGCACCGTGGTGCCTTCACGGTATTGTTTTTACGAAAAGTAATAATATATGGTAGTATATTTGATCGCTCTATGCATTTTAAAGGGTTAAGACTGCCATTATTTAAATGCCTGCATTACGTTCACTGATGAATTTTTAAAAATTTTAAATTTTGGAAAATCAAGTTATTGAATAAGAGGTCGGGCCGATAAAGTTGTTCTATGGATTAAGTAAAATTAAAGCTTGGAGATTTTTTCATGCAGATGTCTGGTCTTGTATCTGCCTTTCTTTTCGCCTTTCGTTTTTTTAGTGACAGTTTTTTTCACTTTGTTTCCTAATTTTCGTTTATTTTATTTTAGGAAGTAGTCACATTCCGTGGCTAAAAAAAATTTCTTCAATTGACGTCTCCCATCTTCAGTAGTAGGCCAGTCAGTGAAGTATGAAAAAGAATGTTTTGGTGTCACTATTCTGAAGTGGAAGCGATATCGATATTTGTGTAGTGCTGATGCCTAGGATGAAGGCCTAAATGTTTTTAATAGAAATATATAGAGCATCTGACCGGAAATCAGTTGACCTGGTGTTCGAATCCCAGTGGAGTGCAAGGAGTAGATCTTTTTTCTGAATAAACTTAATTTTTAAACTTTGAAATGTTTTTAACAACAAATTCGCAAACGCAAGAAACTGCGCGCTGTTCAAATTTCGTGAAACCATGTTTTTTGAAGATTGCGACCAAGATATGAATCTATGAGAAAAAAAGTTAAATTATAAATGAAAGATATCAAAAAGATATCTTGGTCGAATTCTTCAAAAAAACATGGTTTCGCGAAATTTGAACAGCGCGCAGTTTCTTGCGTTTGCGAATTTGCTGTTAAAAACATTTAGGCCTTCATCCCAGGCATCAGCCCTACACAAATATCGATATCGCTTCCACTCTAGAATTGTGACACCAAAACACTCTTTTTCATACTTCACTGACTGGCCTACTACTGAAGATGGGAAACTTCAATGGAAGACATTTTTCTCAGCCACGGAATGCGACTACTTCTTAAAAGAAAAGAAACGAAAATTAGGAAACAAATTTAAAACAACTGTCACTAAAAAAACTAAAGGCGGGAAGAAAGGCAGAGAGAAGACCAGACATCTGCAAGAAAAAATCTCTGACCTTTAATTTTACTTAATCCATAAAACAACTTTTTCGACCCGACCTCTTATGCAATAACTTGATTTTCAAAAATTCAAAATTTAAAAAAAATATAATTCTATAAAATGCATAAAGCGATCAAATATACTAGCTCATATTATTACTGTTCGTACAAACAATACCATGAAGGCACCACGGTGTGCCGCGGGGCTCGAGCGCCAGCGTCATGCACGTACCGGAGTACTCAACGCTTATTTTCATCAATTACAAATTTGAATCCCACTTTCTAATCTACATAGTCTTGCAAGAGAAAACCTCAGCCTTCTTTTAAGACAAAAAAAAACCTGTCTCACTTCGAAAAAAAGTCTAATTAATTTTTGAACTTTATTTTTGAAGATCCAATTTTTATTTTTTGAAAAAATGAGTGGGACTAATGGAAAGAGCCTGAAAACACCTATAAAAACTGTACTAGACAAAATTTTTTGTATCGGTATTAGAAGAGTTAAAAATCGTTGAAATAGACGATATCCACGAAAATCCCAAAACTTTCACCCCCTTCCCCTCAGTCAATACTTATCCGAATGACAAAATTTTTTCCCCATAAAGTACTATCCAATAGCCAAAAACTTTGGTTAAATTTAACTGAGATCAGACAACTTTGACTTTTTGAGTGGGTACACTTGAGAAATAACGCCCCATATGTCGGAGTAAGCCGTTGACCAAAGTTAACCCATTTGATTGCTTGGGGAAAATATATTTTCTAATTTTTGTATTGTCACGCATTTGCCACGGTTCGAACTTAATTCTTTTCGCACACACTTTCGTTATAGTCCGGGGAAAATAGCTCGAAAAAGTTCGATTTCCAGAAAAAAAGGAAATTTTTTTCTTCTTCATAATCATGTCCGTAAGGGCATTAGAAATGAATACCAAAAAAGTTCCTTATCTGCTCGTTTACGCATACACCCTTAGCCTCCGCAAACATCCCTAAACGGGTAGTAGAGCACTGGTTTTTGGCTATTATTTACGAACGGGTGCATCGGAGAAAAACATCAATAAAAGTGAAAATATTTAAAATAAAATTTGTAACAAAAAATGTGTAAGATTCGAGGTTTCTCTATAGGTGTCTATCCTAATTTTAACTTAATTGTTCTACAGTTGAATAAGAGATTCAAATAACAACTAAGCTAGTGTGTAGTAGTCAGCCTACCCAGGATTTGACCGAAGAGATAAAAAAAAGAAAATGTGGAAGAATGACAAATTAAGTCAATGGGAGTGGAAAAAGACAGGATCGTGTGGAGAAAATATCAACGACTTCAATACATGGACAATTAGAAAATCTGATATTTCGCAATTGAATGAATGGAAATGGAAAAGAAAGGATCTTCTTGAATGACAAATTAAGTCAATGGGAGTGGCAACATATAGGATCATGTGGAGAAAATGTCAAAGACTCCAACACGCAGACAATTAGAAAATCTGATACTCCACAAACGGTTATTATGATTCTCTAAGAGAATCCAACTCCTCCCGGGAGAAACATGGACCCTATTGTAATTTTTCAGATACATAATTCCTTGGAGATCCAAAGGTTTCAGTAAAGGACTGATTGAGTCCAAATCGTGACTATCATTTGACACTCGACTAAGGACCATCCTGTCCATTTGTCTGTCAGGAGAAGATCGCGATGCGGGAGCAGGATTCCCAGAACATTTCCTGGACCGAAGCGCAAGCGGAAACAGATCCGCCAGTGAGAATGGGGAAGGTGACGCCCTCGACTGTAGACACACGCCAAGTGGGGGAGGTAAAACTCCATGAACCACTGGTCCGAGTGGGATTTGAGCCGGCACGAATTCCGACCCCTGTCCCCTCACGCCAACCCCGGTGACATTTTGAGACACCAGTGAGTTTTAACGCCGGTTTAACTCACCTAAAACAAAAGAGGTGCTTCTGAAAAGGACGTGTGTTGTAATTATGGGCAGTTTGGTGACAGTTAAAACATTCTGAGCTACGCGGGGACAAGGTCTCCGTAAGCGGGGAATGTCCATCCGTGGACCGGGCAAATCTAAATCCTCCCAAAATACCACTTGGGGTAGTGGGCTTCCATGTTGAGGACGGGTCGCTCATCTAACAGAAGCCCCCCCCCCACATGTGACTCACAACGAACCCGAGTTTACAGGTGGGGAAGGTGGATCCACTGACCGAAGAGAGCTCACTCCTCGTCCACTACCACTTGGTGTAGTGGGTTTCCATGGAGAGGAAGACTCGCTCGGCCAGATGGGACCACCCCTCTCCTCGAAAGCCTTCGGAGTAGCCGGCTCAGTTAGTGGGAGAGAAGAATAGTTCGGCCGGGTGGATCCCTCCCCTAGCCCAATACCACTTGAAGTGGTGAGTTTTTCGGGTGGGGAGGGATCCGCCGGACGAGCAATTTCTCTTCCCTTTCGCAGGACCTCGAGGAGAACTGGATCCACGGGCGACGAGGACCGATCCCTAGGCCGCCCCAACCCCCTAACACGTCCCAGAACCACTCGGGGAAAGGGCCTCACAGGAGAGGAGGGCGAGTTAATCTGGCGAACAAATCCTCTTCCAATAACACTTGGGATAGTGGGTTTGTATGGAGGAGGGGAGCCAGCCAGCCCCAAAGAACTCGCTCCCTCACCGGTACGACGTGGAGTAGTGCGTTTACCCATAAGCTTTACAAATCCCCATCCCCGCCCGATCGTAGAGGTGGCAAGTTCTGAAGAAGACCGAGATCAATCAGATCGTCATGACGCGGTTGTGGCTTGATTACATTTTTGCCTAATCCTACTGCTCCTCCTGATGATCGGTGAGACTGTCGCTCCCTCTTCACTTTGGCCACTCAGACCTTCGGTATCGCCCCGGTTGACTCTTGGCCTCTCGCAATGGGCAGCGTTTATTCCTCTGGGAACGTAGGGCCTACGTGCGAGATAAGTCCTCTTGGGGGGTCTACCTTGTCTTTTTGGGACCGTTACTGACATTAGCTGCTTCGCGATAGGGCACCAGAGGTCGCCGTGGCTCCGGAGGACTCGGCTGTTGCCGGTGCCTGAGTAGTCTGAAGTTGGAGGTTCTCCTGTACTGCCACGTTCGGTTGCCTTTCTCATAGCCTTCCTCTTTTCCGGGGAGGATCGAATTCCCTTGAGTGAGCGACATCTCTTTGTAAAATGGGATCAGGACGGACTGACCCCCGATGTGACGAGGCTTTATCCCTTGGTTCCCGTAAATTCCCGGATTATGGGTTTCGCCCTGGGGCTTTGATGAGATTCTTTCCCTCCCCTTTTCTTTAGGACGTTCACCGACGATTCCCTGAACTTCGGGACACTCTTATTCATCCCCACTGAAAGGAGAAATGGAACTTTAAATCGCAGATTCATCGACGGACCAGTAATGTTTCAAATCTTTAACATGAACCTTCTTTTTATTTCCCGTCATACCCTTTATTACATATACAACTGGATAGAGCACTTTTATAACCTCAAAGAGACCGTCGTACTTTGGAGCCAATTTATTTGTAATGAAATCTGGCGCGGAAGATAAAACATGCGTTTTACGGCAAACAATGTCCCCCACTTTATAACGGATATCTCGCCTCGTACGATTATAATATTTCGCTTGACGATCTGACGCTATATCTAAGTGATGGGCAACTAAATCTCGCAATGCGGGTAGTCTTCTCGTTCTATCTTCCCACTCTTCCGCGGCTAGCGGTATAATTTCTGGGATCCCCTCTACCTGTCTTTTTCATGAACAAGCCAGTCTCGGCTCTCTTCCGAAATTCAAGAGCGCGTGCGACACACGAGTTGAACTATGTATAGCAGTATTGTAAGCAAACCGAAAATCTGGGAGATGTTCATCCCAATCTCGGTGATCGCTTTCAACAAAGGAAGCCACCATGGTTTTCACCACTCTATTGACCCGCTCCACTAGATTTTCTTGCGTATACCAAGCTGATTGGCAGCCTTTGATATAAGCTTATTGATAAACTCGGTGCCCTTGTCCGTGAACAAGATCTCAACGGTTCCCAACCTAAAAACAACAAAAGCTTCGAAAGCATTTTTTACATTGACACCATTAGCTTTTCTTAATGGTACGCACTCTATCCATTTTGTAAACATGTCCTGGAATATCAGTAAGTAACGATAATGGACGCAGCTAGGTAAAAAATTGCCCATTATGTCAGCTGCTATGACCATCCATGTTTGTTCTATCACGCGTTTTCCCATTAGTCCTACCGGACCAGCCTGTTCGACCTTGAGTTTCCGGTAAGTAGAACAGGAACAACCATAAGCAGACACATCTCTAGACATCCCCAGCCAATAATATAAGAGGATCATACGGGCATGGGTCTTTTTCACTTCGAGATGACCAGAAGTAGCTGCATCGTGCCCTTCCTGCAAAGCTTTTCTCCTCAACTTTATAACCAAAACTATTTTCCAGGCCTCGAGGTCCGGCAGAATGGGATCAGAAAAGGTATTCGGCCGATGACAATACAAATGGCCACTCTCCACCTTCCAGTCGGAGGAATCTGAAGGTATTTCTAGGACATTCTTGATTCGCCTGAGATACCAGGGATCGTCCATCTCAGCGATCGCGCTGACTGCTTCAACCTCGGTCTCATACATACGAGACAGAGCATCTGGCTCGTGATATAAGGCACCTTCCCTATGCTTGATGGTAATCTGATTTCCAAGTAATTCAGTATCCCACCTTCCTTGTATACCAGTTGGGTCCTATAAGTTGTACAAACAACGAAGGCTACTGTTGTCTGTAATCAATTCGAAAGGATAACCCTCAAGATAAGACGGAACGTCCGAAATGCCCAAATCACGACCAGACACTCCTGCCCGGTGACCGCAAAGTTTCTTTCAGGGGCTGCCATTGTTCGATAGGCATAAGCGATTATTCGCTCTGCACCACCTATGAATTGAGTCAAAACGGTCCCTAAACCGGTAATACTCGCATCAGTCTGCACCATTTGTGACAAGGTTTTCAATGTCTGTTACTTGGCGCCAGTTGCCTGTGGAGACACCACTGGATAAAAGTCAATAATTTAATTTCATATTTATTTAAGGCTAGCTCTTATTCCATTCTTTTTAAAGTAGGTTAAGATTTTACATTTTTCGATTATTTAAATGGAGCGACGAGAGAGAAAAAGGCCGAGAAGAGAAAGAAGCACCACACACCTAACTTTTCCGTGCTTTCTTCGATAATATTTATTCCAACGATTTAACAGTGATCCTATTATTCAGTACTGATCCAGTGGTTGAATAATTTTTCAGTGATCGAATACAATTTTCTCTGATTCCGAACACTGAGATGACTATACGCTTTCTGCCTATTCCCGTTCTCTGGAGCGTCCTTGCTCCCTCACCGAATGCAAAACTCGTCGTAAAAAACATCGATGTGTCGCCTGGCGTCATGAGAGTTGAACCTTATAGTACTCGGGTGGTAAGAGATATAGCTCGCTGAGCAAGTGAAGTCCGCAAGGGAGACATCGACGAGTCGCCTTTTGTCAAGACGACTGAACCTCATGATGATTTTAACAAGTGGAGTTAACAATCTGTAATATCAGGTCGAACCCATGTCAAAGTTTGGATAGGCAGACTAAACCCTCAGTAGATGAGTGGAAACTGTGCAACGCAGATGTTGAGTAGAGTGGAGTTAGAATTCTTCGTTGCAGGTTAGGAACACATTGGAGCTGTTAAAACATGGCGAGGAAGATCGCCGCCAAGGCAATAAAGAGAGCAAAAGTCTCTCTCTCTCAATAATTTGTATTATTTCTCAAATTGCTCAACTGCAATTTGTTCACAAATGTTTTCGCCATATTCATGAATTTGTTCAAATTTTTCCCATTGCCTCTTGTATAAGACATAATAATGTAAACTTGACTCTTCTTAAATGTGCCCGAAATTCCTTACTCTTTTAAATATTTTTCTGTCTGCAAAGCACAACAATTTGTTTACATTAACGTCTTCAAACTCAATTACGTGGAACACTTTCAGCTTTCAAATGACTATTTACTTATTACTCTAGAATTTTTTTTTGGCTGAGTTGTTAAGCTTCAAAGGCAGATGCCTATCATTTTTGCACCGATAGTAAAGCCTCTTTCTTATTTTTACAATGTCAAAATTATAATGAAACCTAAATTGTATGTGTGTAGAAAGGAAGTGAGTAAAATTTGGTTATCCTGTGTCAAATGAACATTGGTGGTTTTAAGAAAAATTAAGTATTGAGTGTCAATCTAGAAAAATCTAGACTTATTCTCTTAAATAATTCCCATCTAAATTTATATCATGAAGATTAGATATGTTCATCCCACTGAACACTCGGTGATCGCACTCTTCGTTAAGAGTAAGTGATTACGTCCCCACAAAAATAAAATAAGAACACAACGCTGGAAAGGGTTGTGTTCAGTTTATGATTGTCCTCCGAAACTCATAAGGAAGTTCTGAAATTTGCCAGTGCTAAAATTATAATTGATGGTAAAGATGCAGGTAGATTTATTATAAATATTAGAGTTATAACATACGTTTCTCAGATTTCCCTCTTATTGTAGTAAACGCTAAAAGTTGAAATTTTTATTTTATCCTGCTAAAAAAGCCTATAAATCATTTTGCTCTCAGCAAAAATTAAGAATTTTTTAGAGATGTATTTTTCCATCTCTAATATAATTAATTAATTAATTACATTATAATTCATTGAAATAAATTATAATGGAATTATTATTGTATATTATAAATAAACTATATTACATCCTGTAATAAGTGATAAAGTATTTTTCTGTTTTGTATATTTTATCAATTAAAATTATCATCTAATAATATTTTTTTATTTCTCCAACCTGTAATCTAATGAAATGTTATAAATTGAGGCTTGTTAAAATAAAATAGTTTTCTTTTAACTGCAGATAGATAAAGTCAAAGTCGAATGCAATTTTTTTGGAGACATATTGATCTATCTGTCTTTACCAAACGTTTAATTTATAATATCGCTAAGATATTAAAAGAATATATTGTTTTGCTTCAAAATTGGAAGAGTTATGTTGAAGCATTTTCAAATTATATACAGAAAAAAGGTTTTTAATTATTAAATATGGAAAGAACAAGATCGATTTACATTCGACTCTCCTGTGAAGTTAGCCAAGCTGGAGATAGGACACTCTAATTCTCAGCCCGAGAAGTGTCAACGGGTCTTATAGTATATCAAACTTTTTCAGAGATGATAAAGAAGAAGGAAGAAAATCTGAAACCCCAACGCCTGAAGTGGATGAGGATGGCTTTTGTATCAGACCCAAACCAGATTCATGGGATAGTGAAAGAGGCTTTTATTCTAGTTCTGATACCGAATCAGACGATGAGAGAGATCGAAAGTTACGAGTGGAAATTAAACCTCTAAGTAATGGAAACACACCAATGAGTGCCAGTGTTGACGAACTTAGAGCGACAGTGGAAAATCTTTCTCTTATAACTGCTCCCATGGTTAGTCAGACTTTTTTATTTTTTAAATATTTGAAAAGTTGAAAAAGGATTGCATTTTCTAAATCGTTCGATTTAATTATGATATGGTAACAGTAAGAGAATTCTATTAAGAGCTCTCTACGTTTTCGGTTGAAAAAAGCATTTTTTTGTGATTTTTTATGAAGACAGGTTTATTTATTCTGTTACCAATGTTTTAACATTCGATTACCACATATTTTAAGAAGTTACCATCCTTTTCATGATACAAAAGTAATAAACAAGCGCGTAAAAGCCAATCTACGATTGATCCAAAAAAAAGGCGTTTTGCGGTGAGTGAAGTGGCTCAAGACTGGATCATCGAAATCAGAAAATCCAACGGCATTCGATAGTAAACATTTTTTGTCTGGGATTGAACCAAACTAGATGTAAAAATATTTATTTTTTACGAAATGGCGGACTTTTGAAGTCAAAAGTAAATTTTCCGCTCCAAAAACGCTCCTTTTTTTACCATAACAATACAAAAAGAATCGTAAAAAAAAAGATCGTTCAATCCCACCAGTTTTATATCTAAACTGTGTTCTGCTGTTTGAACAATTCATTATTTCTCACATAAAGTATACACTCCCGGACGAAAGTTTGGGTATATTTTCTTTGATATTTGAAAATTTCGCGTTGAATCGACTTACCATGAAATTATTTTAATGAAGGAATCAAAAAATATTTGTTGCAACACCCACCTCAAAATTTGACGTTTCCATGCTTCTAAATTGTGCCTCAAGTACCTTATTTGATCAGACTGTGTGCGAAACAATTTTCGCGCATGCGCAGTTTGAAGATGGCTTACTTCATGCACTGGTGAAAAAGATGCGCATGCGCACTTTCGTGATGAGGTACTTTAGACACTGGCATAGGTAACTAGACTGGTGTTGGTATCTTCTTGAAATAATTTTAGATTTAAATTGAACAAATCTTTTAATGATTGAAGTTTTGTTTTTAGAGCTTCGTAGTCGTTTTCGTCCGCCATAAGTGCCAAAATTTGACACAGCAAAAGGGCATTAGCGCCAAATTTTTGTTTCATACATTTTTTGTTACCTAATTTTGTTTTAAACAAAAATTTTTTTCAATCAATTTTTTCACCAAATTTCGTTGTGCTCAAATATTTTTTTTCAACAATTTTTCGTCAACTCCTCCGAACACATGATAGCAACCGGGAAATCTATGTACGAATTGTACGATGTATTAATAATATTGAAGTGCGAGGTAAACTAATAGTAAGTGCGTTAGAATAAGCGAGCGATCGGAGCGACATCTGTGTGAGTAGGTTTTCGGGAGTCCTGCGAAGGTCGAGTCAGTATGCGTCTGGACGATCGAGAATCAACATGTGCGATATCACGAGCGATGCGACGAACAAGGACGGCAATTCTGTGCAACCGAGCGAACCGGTTAAATTCGTCTATTTTGTACCTTTATTCTTTTCGAATACATTCTTCTTTATTTAGAAGTGCTGACTTTAATTAGAAAGTGAATAAACCTCCTGTTAATGACTATGCTCTCCCGCGACGTGGCCCAACAGTTTTATTGGCTATTACTTCAGAAGTGAGATAGGCAAGGATAGAAAAGGGTGGTCTATCGTGCGTGTGAGAAAAAACCTGTTTTTTTTAGTATAGTTTTTTGTGTGCTAAGTGCTAAAGTGTCGAAAAAGAAAAAGTCCAGTTTTTTCAAAATGACCGCGTCGTGGCTTGAAATAGCTTCTAGAAGATTCGTGTATGACGTCACGACCCTCTAGCGAACGGACATTGAAAAAGAGAGCATGGCGGAAGAATACGCGGATATTACACTCGATCAATTCGAGGACTTTGTGCTAGAAAATATCCAGACTCCACCAAACGGTGTTTCAGGCTCAAACCTGTATGCACAAAATCAAAGACGTGAGGGGGTAATGGGACGAGGTCGCGAAAATTGGTCCTCGAAAATCGAGAAACCGCCACACCGAATGCCAGACCTGGTCATGCCGAAATTGACCGAACACGACACGAAATGTCACGAGATCCAGACGGACAGCGCGAGCACATAAACGTGCTCCGAGATCTGATGCAACATATGGTGCAAGGTCCCCAAATGTGAAATCAACCACAAGAATACAATCGAGAAGGAGAGATTCCCCCTCCAACTCAGCATAGACCGCAGCGACCAGAATCCTTTGCACCTCTAGAACAGCTGATATGGAACATGTTAGAAGACGGAAGAAGAAGGGAACAGGTATTAATAAGTTTATGCGATCGAGCATTGGGAAACACACCAAATGCTAATATTAATAATGCCTCAAGCGACCAAACAAGCCCAAACTACCAAGTTATGCCGGATATCACAAAAAATATTGAGGATTTTAGTGGAGAAATTGGGACCTGAAAAGCTAAAGATTTGCTGCAGACGGTAAATCGAGTGAAGACGTTACACCGTTGGCCCGATAGTTTCGTGCTCGAATAAGCTTGTGCGCATTTGATCGACGGAGCACGTGATTGGTAAAAGATGGGTGCAAAGAATTTCATCAGATGGGAGGCATTTACATAAGCCTTCTCTAACACATTTATTTTGACCAGCAGTACAACACAGAAATGGAGAAGGATGACTGAGAGGGTGCAGGGACATCAAGAATCACTCACAACATACTTCTACAGTAAAGGTCAACTCTGTAAAGACCTGGGCATGTCTATCAAAGATATCAAGGAACAAGTCCTGATAGGCCTATAGCCGCGTGATCTATGTAACGCGATGTCAGCGCGGGTACATCTTAACGTCGATGAACTCATACATGACATGATCGAGCATGATCGAATGAACGCTCAACGTACGGACCGGATTCGAGGTCAACGAGATAAGAAACCCGAAACTACGAAGAAGCCTACAACGAAAACACATTCAACCAACGACAGTTCGACCAAAGAGACCGCAGCGACTTCCAACTCCTCAAAAAACCCAGACAAGCGGCCGCCTATTCGGAACGCCGAAGGTCAGCTCAAGTGTTACAATTGTAACGTATTCAGACACATGTCGAGATACTGTCCTGAACCTCAGAAGGAACAGAGCTGTACCAAGTGTGGAGGAAAAGGTCACACGCAAAGACACTGTTACAGCAACAAAGCCACGACGAAAACGGAGATTCAACAAATCAATTCCGAAGAGACGGATGTCACTGTCCGTAAATATATTAAAGAAGCATTCATCAACGACAATTCAATGATCGCACTGATTGATCCCAGAGCAGCAGAGTGCACAATCAAAGCGTCACTGGTCCTAAAGTTCAGATTCAACATGGTGCAGAAGAAGATTTCGTTAAAGAGCTTCGGTCCACAACACTTCGTGACGGAGTCCCCTGGATATGTCTGCGCCAGTGTTTCTATCGATGGTGTTAAATTGCCCGAAGTGAAATGGCTAGTAGTGTCTGACGACAGGCAAGCAGTTGACGTCCTCATTGGAAGGTCGTTTACCGATTCAAAGTTTGTTGATTTTTATAAAATCGACAACACGCTAGCATTTGTGTATAGTGAGTTCGCGAGATTAGGCAAAATCGATGCAAAAGAAAATTCGAGTGAAAATTCAACAGTGTTGAATAATGTGGAGTTACCACTTCGATCGGTTTACTTTTTGTGTGTAGCAGATCAGAAGAATGAATTTCTGATTCCGGTTATGAATACCAGTATAACCACGAGCAAAATCAAAGAAGGCGAAGTAATCGCCAAAACATCGAGTTCTTCGCTGCAAGAACTTCACGACGTGACTTCAAAATGGAAACCAATGGGCGCAGTAGACATCAACATTAAAGAAAATTAACCGAAAAAAATGTTCGACGAGCTTGTAAGTATTTTGAATGTATATCGACAGGGCGTAGCGTTAGACATGCGCGAACTGGGCTGTACGAACCTTATCGAAATGGACATAAAAGAAATACCGAATAGCAAATCAGTGGCAAGCAAACCATTTCCCGCGATTGAGCTAAAACGTAATGTTATAAAGAAGATTGTAAACGAATATCGAGAATTAGGGTTAGTAACGGATACCGTATCTCCGTACGCGAGTCCAGCATTTTTAATCAAAAAGAAAAATGGGGGACCGCGCTTAGTAGTAGACTATCGGTCTCTAAACAAGCGAACAGAAAGAATACACTTTCCGCTTCCAAACAAAGACGAACAGTAAGCGAAGCTTAGCGATTGTAATCTATTTATAACATTAGATTTGCAAGTGGGATATATACAAGTTCCCTTAACTAAAGAGGCACGAGCATAGACTGCATTCATCACTTCAGACGATACCGGAGAATTCACTCGCATGGTGTTTGTTCTGATAAATGCACCTTTCTATTTTTCCAAATTAATGGAACGCGTTTTCGATCCATTTAGAAAAGATATTGTCTCGTTTTATTTAGATGATATTATGATTCCGGGAAAGGATTGGCCATCGTTGCGTGATCGTTTCATAGCTCCTTCATAGCTGTGTTTCCAACGTTATATCTATAAATTTTCCGAAATTCTCGCACCCTTGTACGACTTGTTAAAAAGAGATCACGTTTTTAAATGGTCTGCGAACGAAGAGAAGGCGTTTCGTACAGTAATTCGATTGTTAGCAGAAGAACCTATTGTTCGACCTTTCCGATCTGAGCTAACCACCGAAATATACACGGACGCTAGCGCATTAGAATCAGCAGGAATGTTATTCCAGCGAGATGCAAATAATAAACTAAACTTGATATACGCTATTAGTCAAAAAACGAGCGAGCCAGAACGTCACTATCGCTCAAGTAAATTAGAATTGTTGGCAGTGATCTGGGCAGTAAATCGATTCCGAATCTGGTTGATAAATATTCATTTTACGATTGTAACGGATTGCAATGCTTTATTGTACTTAAACACTTATAAATCGAAAAAGGCACACATTGTTCGGTGGCCAAATCTTCTGTTAGAATATCATTTTGACATAATTCATAAGGCCGGATCTAAACTAGCTCATGTAGATGCTCTGAGTCGAGCCCCAGCCGAGTTTAGTGACTCTGACGAAATCGACTTAGTCGAATACAGAATTTTAGCTTGGTAATCCCGGAAGACGAAATTTTAGTTTTCCAGTTTACCGATGAAAAATCTAAACGAAAAAGGGAAATATTGTCTAAACCTGAACAAGAAAGATCAAAATACGAGCGTGCGGAAGTAAAAGACTACGAATTAATTAATTCGATCCTGTATAAACGAGAAGGTACAAAATTATCATACGTGATTCCTAATTTCATGCGCAAAAGCATCGTTATTCGCTTCCATGACTTACAAAGTCATACCGGTACTGATAGAACCGTCGCCAAAATACGTGAACATTATTTTTCCCCTATCATGCACCGTTATGTACGACAACACGTTCAAAGCTGTATTCAGTGTATAATTACTAAAACAAAAACTGGTGCACAAGCCGCAGAACTGCACCCTGTCAATCCGGGTTTTCGACCCTTTGCTAAGGTTCACATTGATCACCTTGGCCCTTTTGTAACTACGGCCTCAAGACAAAAACTTGTTCTGGTCTTGACGTACACGCTAACAAGATTTGTAATTCTCACGGCAGTCAGAGATATTAAGGCTATCAATGTTGTTAAAGCCTTAGAAAATGTTATTTTAGATTTTGGTGCGCCTGTACGCATTATTTCAGATCGCGGCACATGTTTTACCTCTAAGATGTTTCAAGATTTTTGTTCTAAACACGGGATAAAACACACGCTCAATTCCTCACGTCACCCACAGGCAAACGGTCTGGTGGAAAGAACAAACGCTACTTTAATCCCAGCCCTTCAGTAAAATATAGAACAGCGACAGGGCTGTGACTGGGACAAACAATTAAAAAAGGTACAGTGAAACTTGAATGAAAGTCCCAACAAATCATCCGGTAAAAGTCCTATTGAACTCTTGTACGACTACGTAAACAGACACGATGAAGGTCCATTAAGATCTTTGACCGTAGACGATCAAAATAGGTACGTCGAACCAAAAATGTTGCAGGACGAAGCGCGAAAGAAAATCTGTTGTGCACAAGAGCGATACAAAGCGAGTTTATAACAAAATCGGAACCGTAGTCTAAAGTTTAATGTAGGAGACATAGTGTATATGCGTGATGTACCCGAGATGTCCGGCGAGTCAACGAAACTTCAAAAGAAATTACCTATGGGGTAGCCGATTTCAATTTTGATCCTGTGGGTCGTAGGTATGCGGCGACGTCGTGCGCCACTCAGTTGAAATTGTGGAAACCAACTCCATCCGAAATAGAAAGCGATTATGATTACGAGAAAAATAATGAAAAATCTGAGAGCGAAATGTCACTTAATACACCACCGACCGATAAAGGTGTTGAAAATATTAAGTCTGTAAGCGAAAAATCGACATCCGACGATCAAGCACATGTTTTAAACAAACGATTTACGAGAAGCAAACGAACTGTACGTCAACCGGAAAGATTCGGGATCCGCTTTATGTAAAACTAAAAACAATTAATTATTTTCTATAAAATCTGGGGAAAAGGTTGAAATCAAGTTTATTATTTTTTTTATATGTTTAACTCGAGGATGAGTCATAAACGAAAGATGGCCGAGTGATAGCGACCGAGAAATCTACGTACGGATTTTACGAATCATTAATAATATTGAAGTGCGTTTGAATAAGAGAGCGATAAGAGCGACATCTGTGTGAGTAGGTTTTCGGGAGTACTGCGAAGGTCGAGTCAGGATGCGTCTGGACGAGCGAGAATCAACTTGTGCGATATCGCGGGTGATACGACGAACAAAGACGGTAATTCTGTGCAACCGAGCGAACAGTGTTCATTCGTCTATTTTGTACTTTTGTTCCTTTAGAATACATTCTTCTTTATTTAGAAGTGCTGACTTCAATTAAAAAGTGAATAAACCTCCTTTTAATGACTCCTCTCCCACGACGCGGCCCATCAGTTTTATTGTCTATTACACAACTCTCGACTGTCTCACTCTGTGGCGCGTGATTTTGAGAAACTTTCTTAAATTTTGTTATCGGTCATTCATTTGTTAAATAGTGTCTCGCCGCGTTCTCAATTTCGAACGATACCGCGTGACATTTCCCAGAAAGTGATACATTAATTAAGCTGTGTACAAACATCAGATTTCTTTTTAAGACGAATGATAATATAATAATAAGAACGTGAAATTTTCGTTGATTACGAATGATAATTTGAGTTTATGCATACGTACTAATAAATTACGCTATGGAAATTGAGTGCGAGGATAGCCTGTTGAACGAAGAATCGTCAAACATGTGCTGAATAATTCGCTAAAGTCGCATGAAGAGACTGTTCTTTTCAAAAAAAATCTTCATATAAATGTAAGTGTACATTTTCGTATAAATATTACTAGTAGTGATTCACCGGACGTTCAAAGGGTGACGTGTCAGTGATTTAAAAAAAAAAAAGGAAAAACGAAATTACGGACTAATGCCACCAATGAAACAGCAGTAAATAATTAAGTTTGTTTTAATTTGTAGGCATTTTAGTTACATCTTGCAAACGTGTTTCTTTTATAATGAAGATATTGAAAAATTATTATTCCAGGCAGAAAATTCAATACAGTTTTGTCATTTATTTGTGTATTTTTATCAATCTATTAATTCTTATTTTTAATTTTATAAATTTAACCAGAATGAACTAAATGATATGAGTAAATGAAATTGGAGGCCAGAAATGCAGAAAATAGTGATGCTAGAATTGCAGAATAATTTCTCAAAAAGTTTTTACTATGTGGATAGCTGAACTTGGTTTGCTGGGAAATCACATTATGGCACTAAGGGTGTTGGAATCAGGCCCTAGCCTCAAAATTGAATTGCCTTATTGTACTTCAGAGCGAATACATTTCAAAGTCGGCAGGCAGTCCATGCTCAAGTCACAGAATCATTTTCCACTCAAATATGTTGTTTTTCAAAGATAATAAAACGACACGTATCTTACTGATTTGACAAACATTTTCGTGACACACTCCTTTCTAGCACTCTCTACAGGCATACTGGTTGTGCGAATCGGGATTTTCCATTTTTAAAGTTCGTTATCTCCTTGAAAATGATCAAGGCTTCGGCAGTGTAATCCGAAACATAGTCGAAGTGAACAAAGCAGGAGGCACAATAGACGAAAATGCAAATCCAGGCTTTCTGGGAATGGTGAGCTCGTCCTTTACAGTTACGAACATTGATGGGTTAAGCATAGTCCATCCCAATGTTGACGAATGCTCGTTCAGGTGGAGTAATGCGGATGGAAGAGATATCACCCATCAGCTGCTCCTGAGCATTATATCTGTTTCTGCCGCATGGAACACACCGATGAATCAATGCTCATACCAAACTTCGACCTTGAAGA
>CAKNWW010334633.1:0-11639 GCA_932074435.1 Andricus kollari
GACGTGAAAAAGCCTATCGAAACTGTAGTAGAAAATATTTGTATTACTGATATTAAAATAGTTCGAAATCACCAAAGTAGGTAGGTTCTCCAAAACCACTAGACGCGCATTTTCATGAATAAAAATAAACAGCTTGCCATTTAAACTCAAAGATCTTCAGGAGTAAAAGACTTATTCCAAAAAACAATTAAATTTGTTTTCGATCCTTTTTTTAAAGATCCTTACGATCCTTATGGACATTACGATCCTTACGGGCCTTACGAGCAATTCAAAAGGCTTGATAACCTGTATTGACACTGTATTGGACAAAAATTTGCCGTCGTTTATCTAGATCTTGCCAGTTTCATTTTCGGAGTCTCACACTGGGGGTGGAAAAATGACGAAACACAACCATTGCTACCATTCCCGGCAATGAACATTGAAGAATATTACACTAATTACGTGCTACCACGCGTGTAATTACTTTCTTTCAGAACCAAAACAATTGATCCGATTTTATTTTTCAATTAAAACCATAAGGAAATTGTAGGCTTTAATTGAAGAGTTGTTTTTTTTAAACGTGTTGCTAACCTATTTTATAATATGTGCATAAACGGCAATCACGAATTGGTTGGAATTCGAATTCCCGTCTGAAAATCTTCCTGCCTGAAAATGGCGTCATAGTTACATACGAACCGATGAAAAATTCTATGCATAGCCTGTTGTCCACACCCTTCCAGAGTTTCGAGTTATTTGGAGTACAGGAAAATATCCCAGTAAGTAGCAAATATATCTTTCTTTTTGTATTTACGAAAGGTAGAGTCCTACTTCTCCCGTCATGGCATAAGAATTTTAGGATTTTTTTGTTTAAGTGTGGTTATAAGGTTATGAAATTTGAAACTTATTTAATATTCTTAGATACGTTTTGAGCTTTATTTCTTATTCTTATCGCAAACAATTCTTAGTTATTACTGAAATCTTGGCGATAACTCGGCGCTTTACCTTATCTTCATTGGAGGACCTCTGTGACGTCAAAGGTGTTAAATTTTACAGTAATCAGAGCTTAGGTATCAGCTTGGATCATGCGAAGTGAATTAAAGTTTTACATTGTTTCAAATTGAATTATTGGTTTAGCTGTAAAGAATCGTGGTTCACAACTACTTCGCTAAAACGCCACTTTATTGGGCGTTGGGAGCCTACTGGAACTTCCCTAATTTCTCCTGGGGTCAAGTTCGAAACCTTGCCACTTCCTATGTTTATTTTCGCCCGGCACCTGCGTTTTCTGGAATTGTAGATTCCACCAAGAATGCCATTAGCCTCCAATATTGCAAAAACGTCACCATTAGATGTTAATACAATTTGCTCTGATTTTGGCATGGGGCAATTGACATTTTGTTTTATTTGAAGTACAAGTGGTGAATGGGGATGAAAAGTGTATCTTCGAAATTCAAATCGCCGGTGGGGATTGCTTTTGGAAATAAGGCGAATAAGGCCAAGTTGTCCAATTCCATACCCAAATACCTTATATTCAGGAGTCCTCGCAAGAAGAGGCCTGGAAGGAGGAGAACTGCATATGGCACGTAGATGAGACTCTGCTTTGTCAGGAGAATGAGCGATGCGATCAGAAGAACACGAAGAAGGTGGGCCAAGACCCAGGTGCAAGTTAGGAATAGCAAACCCATCGCCATTAGGGTTACAGCCGGATTGTGAAGTAAATTCTGCAAGAAGAAATTTAGGGTTAATTTGTTTGACAGAAAAGTGGACAGGGTACGATTTGTGCACGTTTAAATTGCAACGTTAAGAGTTGGAAGTGACGTATGCATGTGCACATTATCAAGGGTACCATCTGTCCTCGTTCAAATTTCAACGTGCAAAGTTGCCATTTTTCCATCTATGAACGGTCACAGTAGGGAGGGTCCCATATGTGCACGCTAAAAACTCATCGTGCTCAGTTGGAAGTGTACCATCTGTGCACGTAAACAGTTGGTAGGGTACCATTTGTGCATGTCGAAATTTCGACTTGCCCTATGCAAACACGTATCTTTCCTCTTTATAACAGACATTCTGGTTTCCCCCGGAAAAAATGCATGTTAAAATTGTACTGATCGTGGACAAACACAGATAGGGGATTAAGAATAACCGCCAAGTATGAGACAATACTATACACGATCTACATCGTAGGTAAAAAAATTATATATAGTTTATATATAGTGGGCGATACACTGAAATTTTTCATTTGTTTTATATAGACAAATTTATAAAACAAATTAAAAATATCATTGTCTTGTCCACTATATATAAACTATATATAACTTTTTCACCTGGGATCTTTTCCGATTAAAGAATAAACTATATATAATAGTTTTGAAATATACGTAAATATATTCTTCTACAATAATAATCTCTGAAGATAATCATTACTTTCAGATATTATCACCGTAGGAGCTTCTGTTTATATTTCATTAGTGAACTATTTACTAAGTTTATTAAAACTGGCGTGACAATTTATACAATCTAGAACGTTTTAGAGAAGGCCGGTTTCAATAAATATATCAATGTAAACATGTTGTAAAAATTATTGCTACGTTAAAATTGAAGGTAAATGTGAACTGAATTTTGATTACAAATTGTATTTTAATTATTGTATCAAAAAATTATATTTCAAAAAAATTATTTTTTATGAAACATGTATGATTTCAGCCCTTTTTGACGCCGATGAAGCGGGGCTAAAGCTCCACTTTTTCTCCCTAGGAACTGAAAAGTGACGTCAGAGGTGAATAATGAAAATGAAACACATATGAGATCGCATTTTAGATCGCATCATAAACCGGACGTATTCCCCCGGAATAAATTGAGATCAAATTCGTATTTCTTACGGACAAGCACAGATAGAGGTTGAAAAAAACACGAATGGGACTGGAATGCGGATTAAACTGAACAAATTGTTATTTTCGGAAAGACGAAAAATGTTTTTATGATAATTATATATGTATTATCGTGTTATATTTACCAATAGAATTAAGAATGATTGCTATGAATAAGAACAAAGTATCAACGATCCTCATCCTTTCCAATAATAACACAAACTATAGTTCATATTGTAACTAGTAAGTATTCCGTTCCTTCATTAAAATAAATCTTGTCTCAAGGTTGTACTCAGCAGCTTATCTGTAAAAACTATCTTCAGAGACTCTTATCGTACAAGATTGTATTTATATTTACTTAGCTAGTTTCGAGGAAAAAAAGGTTTTAGAAGTTTCTTAAAACTGACGTCACAATTTATATAATCTTGTATGTTTTAGTTAAATCCGGTTTTCACATTGAAAATGTATTTAGTGTTGATATAATCACACTAAAACTTGGGATATCAGATTGTCGCAGCTATTTGAATCTAGGATTTTAACTTAATATGATTCACTTCAGAGGATTAATACAAATTAAGAAGCACAACTTCAGGACGTACTAGCATCAGCATGCAAAAAAGAATGACAAGAGTGGGTTTCTGAAAGTAAACCGCGAAAGGAAGCCTGTTTTTTTAAATATTATTCTGAAGACAGAGTTTTATTTAGAGTGAAGAAGTAATTATTAAAATAATAAAAAAGAAATTGATGACGTTAATAATAGACCAGGTATATTTTGAATACCTGGACTACCGGGTTCACTTTTATAAGAACGAGACCTTGGAAACACGATCGAAATTAATAAAATTTCAGTTCTGAACGCACCTTCCTCGAAGAAGATGTATTCGAAATCCCTGGACTAGCAGGTCTACTTTTTGGAAGGACGAGAACTCTGGAAAATGGCTAGGGTGCATTCTACATCAGTTCTAGACACAACTTCCTAGGTGAAGATGTATTTTGAACACTTGGACCACTAGATTTACTTCCTATAACTGCCAGACCTTGAAAAAATGGTCAGGGTGACTACAATTGCAGTTCTGAAGGCAACTTCCTTGAAGAAGATGTACTCTGAATACCTGGACTATTAGGTTTACTTGGTCGAAGGACGAGACGTTGCGAAAATGGCCAGGGTACCTTAAATTTGAGTTCTGAATGGACCTTTCTCGGAGAACACCTCGACTACCAGGTTTACTTCTTAGAATCAGAAGATCTTCGGAAAATTATCAGGGTAGCTAAACTTCAGTTCTGAACGCCCTGCAGTTGTCGATTTTTGGCGATTTATTTCTGCCACATTTAAGTTCTGCAAATCGATAATCGATCCATGATCGAGATTTACTGACATTTGCAAACAAACATCCAAACCCTGAATACCCATTTTAAATAAACGGAAATAAGTAAATCATTTTTTTTATATCTGATTAACAATTTAATTTCAAACGGTTTTTATTGGTCATCATTCAGATCAGAGGATTAAATAATTTCATAATGTGTTGAGTAGTTGAAGTTTTATGTCAGATAATTGATCTCGAAAGAGTCAAGGTGATAATGAATAGAGATATCAAAACGTTGCATCATTTTCATCCATTTGCCGTATCAACTTGATACCAGGTATTTTTGTGTGATAATAAAGATAATTTATAACTGCTGTGATATTATAATTTTAAATACTTATATTTAACCATTCACAGTCACCTGGGGTGTCTCACCCCAGCCGAACTTTGACCGTAAATAGCTGTAAGTGGTCATTTGAAGATTGGACCTGGCCCGCCATCTACTAGAAGATTTGGGTATCCTCTTTACGATACAACACCTGGCGTAAGCCTCTAGGGGGCAGTGCATCTATGAAATTCGTCGAAACAGAACGTTGCAATTTTCCGGGGCGTGCTACACCCCGTGTGACCGTCGCGTAATTTTCCGTAAAAATTTTTTTCTATAAAAAGTGTTTTAGTTTTAAATATTATTCTGAACACAGAGTTTTATTCAGAGTTGCGAAATAATTATTAAAATAATAAAAAAGTAATTTATGGCGTTAATAATAGTCCAGGTGTTTAAAACAGACCTTCCTCGAGGAACTTCTGTCTATAACTAAAATTTCAGACCTCATGGGTTTTCGAAGATTTTTAGCCAGATTTTTAGCGTGACCCTAGTTCCACATCCACCATTTCCCCTGCATGCGTATTTTCTGATATCCTGTCCTGACTTCCTTTCCCTTCTGTCTCTGATCCCTAGATATTTCCCTTAACCTTCTATGTATTTCTCTTTCCTTAAATGTTGTAACGGAGTAAAATCAGTATTGCCCGTCACTTAAAATTATCCTGATCTATAGAGTAATTCTTTTATTAAAACTAAACTATACATGAGACGTCAGAGCAAGGGTCCGCACTTCAGAAAAGATACCACCAGGAAACACTCAGGGCCTCGCAACATACTATTTATTTATTATTATTTTTTTATTATTTCATACCCTTCCGGAGCCTTATCCATCGACGAAATTTATTGTAACTGAAGATAAGACGAAATTATGACGGATCTACAAACTACTAACTCAAATACGGGAACTTCATCCCGCTCATACCAGAGGTCGATACCGTACGGACCAACGAGACCGCCGTTTAAGCAGAGTCGTAAACTCTCTTTCTTATTAATCTCTCTCATCGGAGTGCCACCCAAACGGTGTCACTATGTATTCGCTAATCTTATATGTAATTTGAATCGGCCACCTGTATTCCCAAGGCCCTGATTAGTTAATCATAATCATATACCGGGGCACAATCCCGAAAAATTACGAGTCTGCGAACTTGCTTGGCCTGCGATATCTGTCCACGTGATCTCGGCGACGACGCCCATTGGGCACGACTTCGATCCTGAAATCTCGATCCTATTGTACTTCCGGAAACATTTCGGCCGATCACTCTTGTTCTGACTGTCGTACCGAATAGGT
This sequence comes from Andricus kollari, assembly GCA_932074435.1. Classification (NCBI taxonomy): domain Eukaryota; kingdom Metazoa; phylum Arthropoda; class Insecta; order Hymenoptera; family Cynipidae; genus Andricus; species Andricus kollari. Next base: position 5,821 of record CAKNWW010334633.1, read on the forward strand.
AAACCGAAATTTACACATTGTTGAGGTTACCGAATTGAACCTAAAAGGAGACAAAAATGTCGAGCTCTGACGAGGAGACTCTAGGCGACGACAAGATCTTTACTAAGATCCGTAAGATGGTAGAGGCTCAATCTAAACAGGGACAGGTATGAGTTTTTGATATCTCGGCAAACTCGATGGTCGAAAGGGCTAATTCAAAGATAATTTACATTGTTCTATTAGAGCCACGTTGTTCCGACCATGGAGTTCAGCCAACCCCTAAGTGTTTTCGCGAGTGTTTCATGCCGACATTTTTAATTATCCTTCCTTTTCGAGACTTGTCGGTCATTCTAATTGTGTACAGTGCGCTCTCACTTTCTCCAAGTTCGTGACCTTATTTCTAAATAAAGTGCGGTCTCACTACTTTATGATTTCGGAATTTAAAGTTGGACAGACCTTCATTAAGTCGTGGGGCTTTGAATGTTTAAAATGGTAAGATTGTGGGTAATTTCGGCAGTTTTCCCGCTAGGATACCGGTTGATGAAAGTTGTAATGCGAAAAATATTAATTTCTCTTGTCTAATAAAAATTAAGTGTTTGAATTTCGATCTAAAACGTGGCCTATGGGTTCTTTTGATTACGTAGCCCACTCCCCTCTGTGTTCTTGGATATAAGATACTAGAAAGTAAAGTTTAAAGAAGAAAATCGAAAAGTTATGAATTAAAAGTTGTTTGAATAATTTTGAAAGTAAATTTTGCAATGATGGGCGTAATCTCGAGACAGGCCGGAGAATTACCCCGTCATAATGTCAGATCGTGATCTATGAAAAATTTTTTTTCCTTTAATTTGCTTTCATTTTTCATACCTTCTTGCTTTGTTTCCCATGATTCTATTTCGACTATCAGGACTCCTTTTCCTTTCCTGTTCCCTTTCCTCACTTAGTTCAATATTACATCTATAATTAAACTGTTGCGGAGCAGATCCTCTACTGCCTCTTTTTCGTTGCCTTTGCCTGTGGTTAGACCCACCATATTCACATTGTTGTTCCTTTCCCTTTTTCCTTTTTCTCCACTACTTCCATCTTTTCTACGACTTTCCTGTGACTTCTAATCTCTGTTTTACTTCGCTTAAAAGACACCACCTTGCTTCCATTCTACCGAATCAATTCTACCTACCAATTACATTCTACCTACCCATTGCTTCTTCCTTTGTTCTTTTCCTGCTTTGTGACTACTCCCACCTTCAACTATCTTAAATTAGGCGAACTGTGAGTGTTATTTCTTTTAACCTGCTTCTCATCCGTCTCTCCACCTACCTGTTCATCCCTTTCTCTTTTGCACTCTCTGGCCCTCCCCCACGAATCTACGAGCGTCGACTTGTCTCATAGGCTCCGAGTTCTATTTCGATTCGGCATTGCTTCCGACTTGTCAGCGCGCTGCGCCGGCTGCCTGCTGCACTGCTTCCCCTTCTCTTGCTTATCAACACCGCTTTTCCAGTCGGGACGAGAAATTCCTCTTTCGTCTCTTTTCTTTCCCCCGGGCCCTGTTTTACCGACTCGCTCATACACTCACCTGATTATTCTCCCCTTCGGCCAGATAGGTCTCGCACTTACCAGCGAAGAACAGCTCTCTTTTTAACCTTTAATTCCCTTCCCCTACTTAGAATTATATATGCCGCCCTTACCTTTTCACATTCTACCCAGAATCCTACCACTTTTCTCTTCCTCCACACACTTTCACGCTAAATATCACTGTCCAAACATTCACCTGTCACTCGAGCGTCCGTTCACTACTTTGACAGCATGCAATTCAAAAAGAGGATATTCGAAAATAAGTTAAAGCATTTAACATATTTTTTTTTTGTCAGTTGCATCGTCACTGATCTGGTATTGGAACCACTCCCTAATGTAGATTACTGTGTGTTTCGCTCTGACAATTCACGCGAAAGATCAGCAAAATCAATTTAAATGTGAATATATAATAATTTGGGATGAAATTGAAATGTAAAAAGTTGTATATTATCATAATTTATCCATCTTTATTACCATATTATATATTTTTAAACTAATTAATAAACAAATTTACATAATGTTTCTTTTTCTACTTCCGATTGAATAAATTATTTGTAAAAAGTGTCTGTAATTAAATCTTGAGTTTTTGCCATCGTCTTGAATGAAAACTTTTATTTGACAGGAATTTTCATCCCAGGTTGCATAATTTTTACAAAATGATCATCAAAATAGGAACACTTATGATAAATTAACTTACTCCAAAAATATGTGTATAATAGTGTTAAAATAATAACAGAAAATATAATTCTAAAAACAATATTATTTAGAAGAAAAATAATCACTAGAATTATAGTATTTGTCACTCACCGTGAGAACAGCTAACTGACCCATAAAGAAAAGCTTCAGAGTTGACAAACTTCATGAAAATAATTTTTTTGTGTACAATATTACAATAGTGAAGTTTTAATTTTTTAAGAATGTCGAATGGAGGACCTCTGTTACATCAAATCACAGTCACTATCATTGTTAAGAGTATCGAATGAAATACCTCTGTGACATCAAATCACGTCACTATAATTGGTTTAGCTGTAGAGAATCTTGGCTTGAACTACTATACTAAATTTCGAAAATATTGGGCCGTTGGGGCCTACTGGAACTTCCCTAATTTCTTCTCGGGTCAAGTACAAAATCTCGCCGCTTACTATGTTAGTTGTGCCCGTAAATTTCCTCTTGAACCTTATATTCCACTAAGAAAACTACTGGTCTCCAATATTGCAAAAACGTTACCATCAGATGTTGTCAACACAATTTGTTCTAGGATTGGCATGGGCCCATATCCAAGTACCTGATAATCAAGAGTCCTGGCAAGAGGAGACCGGGGGGGAGGAGACCTGGATCTGACACGTAAGAGAGACTCGGGATCGGCACGAGAATGAGCTCTGCTAGGAGAAGAAGAAGATGGATAAAGACCTAGCTGCAGGTAGGGACTATTAGGCGAATCGCCGTTAGGGTCCGAGATGTACTGTAAACTTAATTCTGCAAAAAGAAATAGAGATTATTCGACCGTAAACTTCCTCTCGAATTATGTATTCCATTAAAAGTACCACTAGTATCCAATAATGCAAAAACGTCAGAACACTGTAAAAGCTAGGATTCGATTTAGGACTTTAACTCAGTATTAAAACAGTTCATGCAACAAAACAATTGCACTTCAGTTTGATCCACTAATCTAATAAAATGAGGTCGATTTGTGGATTGAAATAGGCTCTTAATGAGAATCATCTGTCAACACCTAAATCAATTCAAGGAATTAATGAAATTTGATGAATTCGCAGAATTTGTGGAATTCACCAAATTTATTAAGGTCAAGAAATTCATAGAATTTAAGGAATTCAGGAAAATTCGCGGAATTAATGCAATTCACAGAATTAATGAAATGGTCGGAATTCATGGAATTGAAGGAAATCACGAAATTGGTGGAATTCAAGGAATTAACGGAATTCAAGGAAATCACGGAATTAGAGGAATTCAAAGAATTCATGCAATTAGAGAATTCATGGAATTCGCAGAATTAAATCCTGAATTAAAGAAATTCACAAAATTTATTCAGTTCAAGGAATTCATGTAAATTCGCGGAATTGATCGAATTCACGGAATTCATAGAATCCACGGAATTCGCGGGATGCATGGAATTGAAGAAAATCACGAAAATGATGGAATTCAAGGAAATCACGGAATTAGAGAAATTGAGTGAATTCAAGAAATTCAAGGACTTTCGAGGAATTCACCAAATTCATGGAATTCATGTAGTTCACGAAATTCATAATAATAATGAAGTTTGGAACAATTGAAACAATGCACTCTCTGAATTAATATAGTTCGCCGTCTCTGATCATTTATCGATCTGCAGTTAGAAAAATAAACAAGACAGAAACAGGTACTAAAATAGACTATTTGGGAGATAATATTAGAACGCCCAAAAAAGGATCCCGGATAAAAATAAATGTCTAGTTTGTAGTGTGCATTATATTTTGATAATACTATTTTCTCTTGGATTGACATGTGCCTATAGACATTTTTTCCTAAAAGCATTCGAAGTGGCGAATCGGGATAAAGAGTTTATCTGAGAAATTCAAATCACCGGTACGGTTTGGAACAGGGAATAAGCCGGATAAGTTTAAATTATCCAATTCCATACCCAATCACCTCATAACCAAGAGTCTTGCCAAGAGAAGGTCTAGCAGAACGTAATTCGGACGTGACGTGTATAGGAGACTTGTGAGGCCAGGCAGGAGACCATTTGTTTTTTAAATTGACATACAATTCTTTAAAATCAGCACGCGAATCATTTTTTTCTTCAACAGAATGTAATTCGCTATTTTCCCTGATATTCATTTTACCGATATCGTGTGACATAATTTTATTTTTACGGATCACAATTTAAATCATTTTTATTATTCGGAAATACTATTTTAAATTATTTTCGTTCTACTGAATCACTATTTTACATAACTATGTTTCCCGAGCTGTTATTTTATTCATTTTTATTCTTCCTAAGTACTATTTTTCATGATACTTGTTTTACGCATGCACTATTTACATTATTTAATTTCGGGTCTTAATTTTTATTTCACTGAATAATAATATGACCTAGTTTTTCTTTTTCCGTATCGTTTAGAGAAAATTCATGGACTTCATATACATTTGGATCCTCTAATATGACAAATGTTTACTTCGCATATCAACAATTGAATGGTTTTCCATATTTTCAGAAATGGATATCTCTTAAGAAGAAATACGGGAAAACCTTAACTTTTAAAGTGCAGAGTTAAGAGTATCCCATCAGCATGTATGCACAGTTCGGATGCTACCAGCTGTGATTGTTAAAATTTACTCCTGCACCACTAAAAGTGTACTATCTGTGCACGTGAACTGTTAGGCGGGTGCCATTTGTGAACGTTAAAATTGCAACGTGCAGAGTTGGAGGGTTCCCATCTGTACACATGCACAGTCGGGAGGTTACCAGATGTACACATTTAAATTTCATCGTTCTCCGTTATACCATCTGTGCACGTTTAAATTTCAACTTGTAGAGTTGGGATTGTCCTATCTGTGCACGTAAACAGTTGTGAGAGTATCATTGGTGCAAGTTTCAATTTTTACGTGCAAAGTTTGGAGTGCTTATTTGTACACGTGCACAGTTCAGAGGTTGCCAACTATGCAAGTTTAAATTTCATTGTGCACCATTAAAGGTGTACCATCTCTGCACGTGCACAATTGGAAGGGAACCATCTATGCACGTTTAAATTTCAAAGTACAGAGTTAGGAGCATTCCATCTGTACACGTGCATATTGACCAAAATTATAGAACCGGTTGGTGATTTGGCGGTTTTGTTAGAACAATTAGAGTCCGTAAGTTAAAAAAAAAACGTTTCGTCACCGCGAAAGTCGCCGCGTAATCGAAAATTGGGTTACGATGAATTTTAATAGATTATCGACAATTTTCGAGTAATAAATAAACAATAAAATAACGTATTGCATACCAATCTAGCAAATTTTTCCTAGCTCCAATCATATTTAGAATAAGATGAAATACTTTCCAAATGAGAGGATTGCATTTAGAACGGATTAGATGATTCTCCCCAATTTAGAGGATTTCTCCTCTTCCTTTAAGAGGATCCTCTTGATTTGAGAATAATTCTCTTCAAGAGAAAGCAATCCTCTCAATTGAGAGGAATAATTTTTATACCATGTTGTAGAGGAAAAATTGCATCAAAATAAGAGGAATCCTCTTAAACGAAGAATATTTTTTTCTCGGTGCGTAATACTTT
>CAKNWW010334634.1:0-11204 GCA_932074435.1 Andricus kollari
GTCCTTCGATGTTTTCAAGCTTCTGCGAGTTTTTGGAAATAGCATTTCCGCGTAAGAAATATAAGATGGACCATACACTTTCCACGCTGACCAAACATTGATGCAAAGGAACTACTTGAAGAAAATGAAACAGGAACTGCAGGATCTTCGCATTAACGGTCACGTGGACAAAACCATTCGATTTTTTAACGGAATTCCTAAAATCGTTGACATCCCTTCCCGCAAGAAATCAACAAACTAATTAGGACGTCATAGTTCTGATTGAAACTTGGCTCCATCCAGGCATCAATGACGCTGAATAGGGTCTTAAAAACTATTGTATTCTTAAAAAAGATAGAGCTGCATTTTCAAGCGTACATGTAAGAGGTTGGGGTGTACTAATTGCAGTAAGTAAAAAACTATGGAGCAGCCTAATCTCAATTTCAGACAAATCTATTGAACAAATTGTTGTTAAAATACAGGCTGCTTACAAGGAATATACAATAAGCTCTGAGTACATTCCTCCAAATTCTTCGTATGATATCTATTTAAAACACACAACCACGACAGAAAGAATAATTAGTAAGTTTACCCATGCTAACGTTTTGGTAACGGCTGATTATAATTTACCCGGCATTTGTTGGTTCCAAGATTAGATGGGCATTTCAATGGAGTCATTACATCCGGTTAATAATGTCATTTCGGACGCTGCTGAATTAGTTGCTAACACTTTTCGATTTTTAAACTTCAATGATGTGAATCAGTTAACAAACAATAAAGGTAATCTATTACATTTAATGTTTACAATTATTAAACATCTGGATACCCAGGTCGCTTTAGCTCCTTTAGTTCGCCGCGACGTTTTTCGTCCTTCTTTAAATATTGACATTAAACCATCAGAATCACTGTCTAAAGTGACTTATATTTATATTCTTGATTTTGAGAATTCAAATTACACAGCGCTTCAGGAATACCTAGCTACGGTGAACGGGCACTCTGAACTGAGTGATGAGGACATTGAGACGTCTATTAAACATTTCTACTATCACCTAAATTTTGCGATCCAAAAGCATGTTCCTCGGAAAAAAGTTGTCTCCCTTGCATATCCTAGATGGTTTAACTTAGAATTAAAAAAATGGGTTTGCCACAATTAAACTGCACTTAAAAAATGTAAGCAGAGCCAAACTTTGATTGATTATCAGTCCTTTAGTTCGTTAAGATCAGAATGTAATCGTTTAAACGCTATTCTCCACGCTAACTACATAAGTAAAATGGACAATAATATCGAACAGGATATTGGGGTCTTCTGGCGCTTCGTGAATAATAAAGTAGTGGGCCAATGTTTCCCAAAAATCTAATTCACAATGATACGAGTGTGTACAATGGCACAGAATTTGCAAATATGATTTGCTGGATACTTCAAATCTGCTCACGTCGAAAACGCACTTCTGAAACCGGGATTTATTATTGAAATCCATAATGGTGTAATATCTAATTCAGAAATAACTGCGCAGCAAGTATATGATTAAATCGCGAATCTTGAACCGCATGAGGGTGCAGGACCAGATGGAATACCTCCTCGGTTTTTTATCGAATGCAGTCCTCTTATTTCGGAACCACTGACTTTACTCTATAATAAATCCCTAAAATATGGAGTTTTCTCTAAACGTGGGAGTTCTCAATAATAATTCCTGTACACAAAACGGGCTCCTGCCAACATGTACAAAATGATAGGCCTAAAATTAATCTGAGAATAAATTAATCAAAAGTAACTTAAATAACTGTGACCCAAACCTGTATATATTTAATTTAAAATAAAAACATCCAAAATTAATTGAATAAATTCGACTTTTTAAGTAACGCCAAATTTTCATACCTGGAATTGGAGTTTATTAATGTTCAGCAAATTCTGGATAAGAGAAAAACTCAAATCAACAAACTGGAAATTTTCTTTTTATTTCAATAATTTAATCGACAATACAAATATTTTCTAGTTATCAGTAAATCAGCAATTTCACTTTTATCTTGATTTCGATCGCATTCACTTATAAAGTAATTGTGTATTAAATTTCTAATTAAAATATGAAAACGTTAAAATTAAAGAGATTCGGCTTCTCTTCTAGAATATTTAAGTCTCGCGGTGCTCTAAGGAATGTTTATGATTTACATTTATTTTTATAAATATCTCATTTGAAGAGATTCAAAGCACTCAAAAAATTCTGAGCAAATCGAAGAGTCGCTTTCTTTTTACAAAAAGAAAAAAAGCAAAACAATAAGAGACATTTGATGAAATTCCTCTCTCACTGGACGATAAAAGGCAATCCTGAGGTATAGAGATATTTAGTTTTATTTACAAGTCAAAGGATTTTCAGTTCTCGCATGAAAGAAAAAGTTTCTTATTTAAAGCTTGAGAAATAACAAAATAACGTTAAGAAATTTAATCTGTGCGTAGAAAATTACTAAGCTTAGTAGAAAACCTGAAGTGTAATGGAGATAATTTTGCTAAAGTTTAATTCAAAGATGCATAGAAAGAATTCAAAAAATCGTATAAAAGAGGATTACATATCTGAGTGTAAGATTTCGATCCGAATTTGTTAAACATTAATTTAACATTGTCTTAAATAAATTAGTGTTCCGAAGGAGTGTGCTTCACAGCAGGGTTCACATGCTTTATTTGAAAGTTCGACATGATTTGGCGGCGGGAACCTACTGGAGTTTCATCGACCTCTACTCGGCTCAATGGGGTAACGATGCCGCTTGACATGTTTATTTTCGTTCGTTTTTTATCCCCCTTATGAAAATATATTCCAGCAAGAACATCTAAAGACTCCAATATTGCAAAGACATCACCATGGGATGTTGATAAAACAATTTGTTCTTGGGTTGGTAAAGGCTGAAAGGCATTATATCCTGTTCTTATTTCAATTGGTTTATCGGGAGGGAACGTGTATCTTCGAAGTTCGAATATCCTGTGCGGATTCTTATTGGAAATAAGCCGAATAAATGGAAGTTGTTCAAGCCCACATCCATATCCTTCAGAACAAGGAAGCCTCGTAGGTGGAACAATAGGCCTGGCAAGAGGGGGAGGTCTTGCAGGAGAAGGAGACCTGGACCTGGCACGAAGAGAAGATTTGGTAGGAGGAACAGACCTGCCAGGCAAATGCTGTCTGTCAGAAGCAGAAGAAGAGGAAGCTCGGCCACGAGGAACAACAGAAATAGGTTCACCCTTGGATACATTCACCAACTGTGAACTAGACGCTGTAACAAGAAAGAGAGAATTAAATTTAGTTTTAACGTTGGTATTTCATAAACTGTGGGAAATATGTATGTATGGTCATGCTGGTTTAGTTCGGGCAGTGTAGTATTTGAATAGCGAGAAAGCTCTCTTTTTAAACATGTCCTTATAAACGTCTATATCGAGCGAATCCTTCAGGGTTTATATTTGGCAATAAGAAGTGAAGATTGTTCTTGGTTATTATACCAATATTACACAAGTAATAATTTCTAATGAGCAAGTAGATTGGACATTTGGCGAGGATGTGTAAAAGATCTTTATTTTCTCTTAGATTACATAACTGCTAAATCTGTCGTGGATCGATCACAGTTGTTCCAGCTTTAGAGGCCAACTTAATGTTTACGGGCTGAGTTCGTGCAGTCTAATCTATAAAGTGATTGCAAAGTAACTAATTGTCACTCATTTTCTCGTTTCTAGTGGTTTGTGAGTGTTAGAACCATTACCGCAATCAATTTGAAGCAAAAAGCTGTAGTCGTTCAAACTGCCAATTTTCTCAAGGTCGTTGTGTCAGGTATACATTTTGTGAGTGCTGCCATCTCCGTGTCACGTCAGTTACTCGATACAATGGCTCTAAAAATCTCTGAGGATAAGTTTGAACTTTTAATGGAAAAAATGGGGAATTTGGAGTCCTCACTTTCAGCTCTCCACAAAAAAGTTGACCATCAATCGAGGCAATGGATAGAGCGTTAAGAAGCAACAAGTTGATCATTTTAGGTGTTCTTCAGGAAGACGAAGCGGATCTGGTTCAGTCAATATGTGGTATTTTCAAGCAGCATCTTAATATTAAAATTCACTCAGACCAGGTCGAATCCTAACTGAGCTACGTTCCTTTAAGGATAAGAAAATGATCCTATCGCAGCTGAAAAAAACGCGGCACTGTGATCAGCATTGCGGAGGACTATACTAAACAAGTCCAAACTGAAAGGAAGACTCTGCTTTCATACCTTAAAGAGGCTAGAAATTGTGACCTGAAATTGTGACTTTCAGAGAACTAGAAGTTTCTTCTTTAAGTGAAATAACTGCAACGAGTTAAATTTTTTGCTGTATAACGTAACTGTAGAAAGATATTTGAAAAAGAAAGTTACTTACCCAAAACAGATCGGTCGGCTGGTCGACTTGGTTGGTTCAAAGAAGGTTGCTCACGCCGGCGAATGGGCAATTTTGGAGGTCTATCAATTCTAGAAGAGTTGTCCTGCGAACTTGGTTCTAGAAGAAAAGATAAAAACAGATAAATTTTCAATTTTGAATACTTTCTCTAAGAAAAACATGCTAAAGAGTTCGCATTTTTATTTCTTTTAGGCCTATGCATTGTGATGTTGCAGAATTTTCAACGCACAAATTCTCAAATTCACAGAAACTAATACTCACGGTTTATTTTATAAAAATTTTGTTTAACACAAATGCAGGTATTGAAAACCTAAGCATTTGGATGTTTGGGATACAAATAGATGTGAGCGGATTGTGGTGTTTGTTTCTGGCACGCGCACTTCCTGCAGCCATTAGCATGTTTAATGTCCATTGTCCTATTCAAATTTCCTACTTGTCATTCGAAATAATAGCATGTTTTCCTGAAGTTATTTCGGTATTAGACTGCACGCCCGTTCGAGTTCAATCATTTGGTGGAGATGATGTCGAAGTATTTAGAAATCGAAAAACATATTTTTTTATAAACGTTCAAGCCACTTGTGATAGTGGCATGAAATTTACAAGTATTGTGGCATGTTGGTCAGGACCAGCTCATGGTTCCACAATTTTCAGAAATTCTAGGATAAGCGCTCAATTGGAAGCCGATAAGTTAAGAGATGCAATAATACTGGGAGATTTAGGATACGCATTAAAAAATTATCATATAACACCATTAAACGAGCATGTAACTAAAGCAAAAAGATTATTTAATGAATCTCGAATCAGAATCTGTAATAAAATCGAATGTACATTTGGTATATGGAAGCGTCGATTTTCCTGCTTGGCGAAAGGAATGCGTTTCACAGTGAATCATGTGCTTCCTGTGATAGTAGCAACTGGAGTTTTGCATAATAGGGCCTGTCTCGAGATGTTCCTGTTATGTAGGCTTCTTCGATGAATGAGCAAAACATTGCACATTTGAAGGTATCTTCGAAAGAGGACTTCTTTCTTTATTTAGTAAGGTCGGATTCCATTCAGACCAGTCATTTTCAACATTCATTGTGCGCAATAAAGTGAAATTATGTCATTAGACTGAAACTAATATAATTTTTTTACTTTCTGCGAACCAGATTCTATAGAAAAAGTGACTACCTTCTCAAGCGAGGGTTCAGGATCATTGTCTATTGTGATTTGTATGCTAGGCTTATTTCGTTGGAGCCCAATATTGACTTCAGGAATTCCTCTTGATTTCTATACATCCAATACGACGTCTTCCCGTTCCTTTCCAAAGCTTCATGTCACTTGACCAGTTGTATCTGTTGACATAGGAAGTTAATATAAAATTTAATTTTTCATTTCAATTTTGTAACTTTTTTTTCTTCAAATTTTCATTTACCCTTATAGTTATATATTTTGCTTGGAGGTATAAGAACATCCTTACAACCTATTAACCTTTAAGTAAATAGTTGAAGCTTCTACCAAAAACATATACATTTTCAATAAAAACTAGAATAGGTAAAATTTAAATTGAAAAGATCAATTTTCAACGAAAAAACATTAATATGCAGCATAATAATTCCATTTTCAAACAAAGAGATGAATTTTCAACTAAAATTATAAATTCATAACAAAATAGGTTTATCGAAAATTCCCTGACTCTTTCAGGTTATCGTAAAATTCCCTGACCTGTATTAAATTCCCTAAATGTTCACAATTCCATGATTAGTAGCAACCCTGAACCTACAAAACAACACAGTGTACAAATATTACCTTTCAGAGCGTCATCATCATGCGCGTTGTCCATTGGTGGCAGACATATTAAATCTTCTTATACTGGGTTGCTTCCACCACCTGTTGAAATTTAGATGTAAAATATAGGAGCACCAAATTTATTTGAATTCTAAAATAATTAAACTTATTGTTTTCTATAGTTACCAGTTTTGAACGTTTTCTCTCGCATACTAGTCAAATGCTTGTGAGTGTTTCGCTTCCGGTTGTCCCAAATAACTTTTAATTTCTCTACAGGCCAGTGTTCCGAATCTAATCTCTTCTGATATCAGCTTTTTTTCTGATTCAGCACTTTTCTTTTTTGTTTTTTTTCAAACCACAGAATAACACATTTGCTTCTGATGCCTTTGGTCTTCTTCTTGCACTAACCTCTTGTAACCACACACTTTTCGCGTCATCAATGATTTGGCGCCTAAACATCGTGGCGACGAAAGTTAATTAAGATTTTCATTAAAACCAATCAGAGTCGCCGTTACAACACTGAGCGAGGAATTCCCCAAAAGTTCGGGTGCCTTTTTTCCACACGAAGGATTGGTGCGCTCGCACGGCAGAGTCGTGCAGGACCCCAACTATTCGGTTGCTCACCCGAAGAGAATATTAGAGTTACCACAAAAAGGGTACATGATTACCTAATCCGAACTAAAATGTCCACGGTTCTGAATTTTATGAAATTTTTGGAAATTCTCCGGAAACTTATGAAAACCGAGCTTCTTCCATTTGAAACCCCATGTTAATTTCAAAAGCTCAGGGCTCGGGATAAACTTAACTAATTTCAAAACAAATGGAATTTCCTTTTATAGAAGACAAACAAATGGGGGCTAGGGGTCGATCACCAGAAATGAAGTCGAATTCGTACACGTATATCTTGAAAAAAAGTTATACCGCAATGACACTCAACCTCTGATATAAGGACAACCGATTTACGGATTCCTATAAGTGGTGGCAAACGCAGTGAGAGTGGAGCCCCTCGGCCTCAGGAGGCGCTGCTCAACGAGGCATGAAACACCAGCAGCGTAGCGACAAAGGGGCAGTGAACGCTACCTCACGCGCGCATATTGCATCATAGGTTCCACGCCGCTGAATGTTCACGTTTGAAGGCCCCCGATTGAGGATTAAGGCCAGTAAGAGTCATCCCCGAAACTGTTCTAATATCGAAAGTTGAGTGTAAATAGGAAACAATGCAACCATATGGATCTCTTAGTGTGAAGATTATAGAAGAATAAACATTAAAACATGAAGATATATGCAAATATTTTTGATTGGGTAACGATGAGAAACTGATTAGATTTCTCAGCGACCAACGTTTTTTTTTTTTAAATAACTAAAAAATTCTATTTCCAAAATTCGCAGAAAGTTAAAAACATCAAAGGACAAAAGTTTCAAGTCTCACAAAGTGGATATAAGTAGAAAAATTATAAGTATGCTCACAGAAATTACACTTACCAACAAAATCCAGATTAGCAGAAAATGTAAGAATTAGGATGTAGCTGGTGATCTTCATTTTTTCTATGAGCTGGCCACGGTGGCAGTGATGCTGGCAGACGACTTCTTCTCAGGCTTCAGGGAAAGGTGGAGTAACAGAAAAACCGATGGTGGTATTAGAAAATTCTAGGCTTGACCCCTAATCACAGGTATTCTCTTTGTAAACGACGCTGCTGATTGGTTTCCGAGCGTATCAGTTTGTGCTACGGTGGCGAAAACTGCCCCTGCCACGTTGTATCTAGGCTCTATGAGTTTAAGTATAACTTCTAGAAATTTCTATTTTCTACTTTAACACCGAGGAATGTAACGATCACGTGATAGTGAAGAACTAAAGCTGGGCAAAATATCGTTTATTATCTCGGTGTCGGTAAACATTCCTGTGATTATTATTATCTCATATTTGTTTAAAGTGTCACGACTGCGAGTACTTATAATGCTTCAGAGCAAGATTACCAAGTTAAAGGTTCTTTGAAAAAGTCGTTTTTTGCAACGATAACGTAAAATTATGGCGGATCACTCCCAGTTTTCAATTAAAATAAGAATTTTCAACCGAAAAAATTACTTTTTCATCAAATTGTTGAAATTTCTACAAAGCAGATCAATTTTTAACCGAAAAAAAATTAAAAGATAACGAAAAATGTAAACTTGATATTTAAAGCAAGAGAGGGTTCAACTTTACATAAAAGACAGTTAAATTCAAACAAGAAGACTAATTTTCAACAAAAGAGTGTACTTTTCAACCAAAAAGGATATAGCCACCACTGATTCAGGCAAATTTTGTTGAATTATTTTCTTTTTTTTTTAATCAAAACCATCGGAACGCGAAGGTATTTTTAACTTCTCCGGATAAAAAAGTTTTCCATTCAATCGATTCTTTTTCCGGGACCGTACCATAAAAATAAAAAATTTAACTTAATCGTTTTGCGAAGAAAATTCAGTTGAGTGCTTTACAACTTCAAACAATTAAACCCCGTTAAAACAGTTATACTTATTTTGTTGATCAAGTCTAAGTGCTTTCACGATCGACATGTGCTCAAAAGCAAATAACTTCTCAACATGTAAAAGGCTCTCCCGAACCTCTCGTGTACTTCAACATGATTTTGAAGAAACTTCAATTTTTCCTTCTGTGCGTCTAAGGTTAAAAATATCACATTGTTAAACAAGTAATTTTGTATAGCACTATTTTACGTAAATGGAAACATTAAACAATGCAAATGAAAGAATTTTGCGTACTAAAATCGTTTAAAGGGATCTGTGCTCCCTCTTGCGTTTCGTTTTTCTTAGTGTTGATAAGAATCTTTTTCTCTCGCAACAAACGCTTTACATAATTAAAATGGTCGATTAATTTTTCATTTTTTGGTATTCGTACTCCATTTTTCAAAGAGAGCGGTATGAAATATGTGGCAGCAGAGTCACCTAGAAAATTATTTTCGATTTCCGATAAAAGCTGTTTCCAACGTTCACATGGGATACTGCACAAAACCAATCAAAATTCGAGTTTAAGAGTTGTTTTAAAGAATAGCGGTTAAAAAGACACTTGTTTAATTCACAGTTTTCTGGGTTTTAATTTTTTTTAAATGTACATTTTAGAAAAATTAAAAGAATTAATTGATAGTATTTGATAAATTGCACGTACTCCCAGGAATAAATTGTTTCTTAAGGTTTAATGTTTTTCAAAACTTCATTATAACGACTTTCCCAGTCTTATGGGACATAAGCTGGGAGCATCACTACAAAATGGCAGCGACAACGTAGAACAAATATAGTAAGACCATGTATAGTTTAATTAAATTTAGAGATAGTGCGAATAGTGTCGAAGTGGCCTCAAAAAATTTAGACAAATAAAGACTCAAAACTCAAATAATCTCACGAACCTAAAGGAAATCGGGAGAAAATTAAGAATGGTAACGCCTACCTCAACCCCGGAATCACAGAGTCCTTCGTCCTATAGCGCCAACCCGACCGAAAAGTGGACTAGTTCAAGAAAATTTGGTGGCAACGTAACTTTCTCCTCAAATGCTTCTAACTCGTCGATGGCCGACACGAAACTGATCTCTCCTGCGTCCTCTGCCTCGCCAGTTGCTGCTCGCTCGCGCCACAATTCTCGACCCAATCGGTGCTGCCCTCCCAAGCTGTATTTCTGGGATTCTGGTCGATGGAATTCGGTCCACCGTTTCGGTATGTGGAACGCCGGCCGGTGTAGGATGGTTGCTTCCGTTTGTTGACAAGTGTCGAGCCTGGCATGGCCTGGTAGTTATTTTAATAATCCTTGAGACTTGGATTATTATGTAGTGACTTGCTCGACATCACAATGGGCCCCGTGATAGTGAGGTGACCGTGGATGCGTGAGAGTGACGTCAAATTGGTGGTAGTGAGGTAGTGCGGGTGGCATAGTGCGTAGTGTGGGTGGTTGGAGTTTATGGCAGTGTTTTTCCATGCCGGATTTTCTCAATTAATTGGACTCTGCGATTTCCGAGATTGTTGTAGGACATTAGGTCCTCCTTACCTTATGACTCCAGGTACCTAATCTAACCTAATAAATAGTGAGAGCTTACATACAATTTAGTCGACAAATTCTAACCCAAATAGTTCGCTGTCTATCTGTTCTCCGAAAAAAGAATAAATAAGAAAATAAAGTTCGGTCTCACTCCTCACATCTTAGGTTATAATAAGATCTTATCTCTAAATTTATATTCTAACTTTAGCTTGTGCCGGCCATGGGGTTAATCACGATCTATTGTTTAACTCTGAAAAGATGGGGAAGGATTCATAACGGGTGGTTAGCCACCACGTTACATCATCTTTTTCTCGCTGAATCAACACGTGAAGTAAAGAACGGCGCACCTTTTTGGTTAGTGTGTTATTATTTACTCTGTACGCTGTAAGAACTTCTTTCCCATTTGTGTCGTTTTGCAAGTACGTCAATAAATCCTAACACATGTCAATCAACATAATATGGGAAATGTAAAAAAATGTGTCATTTACCTAATTTACTTATGTCGCAAATGTAACTATTTAATTTTAAAAAAGGTCGAACATTTCTTAGCATACCCGATTGTATTTTTCTGACGGTGGTTTTAATACAGTGTGAATTGACAAAAAGATTTTTAAATAAAAATAAAGATTTCTTACAATAAAATTGAGTTGAGACTATTTAAACTCAATTTAAAGATTAATAAGCTACTCCTGCAGATTGGAAAGAATCATCAGTTTAGTGTCGATTTAAAAAAATGTTTGTCTCTAATGAGCCGAAAAGTGAGGTTACTTTGGAATTTTATTTTTTGATCATGAATCTTCTCTCTGCTTATTTTGCAAAAATTATTCATGAGAAGATGGCATTCTTTTCAATCCTAATTTAAAATTTCTTGTAATTTTAATAAATTAACTGATCTGCGATTCAGTTGGTTGTTGAGCAATAAACGAGGATGAGTCATGATTTAATTGACTTTGCAAATTTTGTGCACAATTTTGCCAATTTTGTTGTTGTTTACTTAGATATTCATATGGTTGATAATAATTGTAAGACTAAAAAAAA
>CAKNWW010334637.1:3076-17652 GCA_932074435.1 Andricus kollari
AAAAAAAATTGCCCCCCGATAATCATTCGTTGCGCTAGCATTTCGAATTGATTTTTTCAGATGAGTTTTCTAGGTTACATTACCCCCTACATGAGCCTTAAGTGTCTCGCCATTCCCTCTCGATTAAAGTATTTCCAAAACGCAATATTGTCTATATTACGTTAAACACTATGACATTCAATGTATCTTTTTATAATTTCCGTAACACGGCCCGGGACTTCGGTTTCAGGTGAAATTTTTTCCGTTAAACGTTTTATTATTTCTTGTGTCGCTTTCTCATGAATTTCAATTTGATACTTTTAATTTAAACATTTTATTGTTGTTATTTTTTGTCGTATTTCGCATACTTTATACGGAAAATTGCATTTTTTGTCCTAATACTTTTTTTCACGATTGAAAAAAATATGCATTTAATCAAAAAAAAATAGATTCAAGACTTTTTTGAGATGAACGATTTTGTATTCTAACATTATGTTCCTATCTCGTATAGTTTTGCTGGGTTAAATGGTCATCTAATCCGATGATTCCGCAGCAAAGTAGAATTCATTTTTTCTCAATCAATGAGTCTAAAAGCGATGAGATTTGATGAAATCTGCAAAAGTCGTTTTTCAAATAAAACTAATACCTTCTCATTGAGATGAGAATGTAAAAATACAATTTAACCCTAGAAGGACTATATGGGGTTATACTATCCTCTAAGGACTAAATGGGGTGATACAGAACTCCAAACTTTTACCGTGGCACAGTGCTTTTTATTTGTAGCAAAATAACTTTAATATAGTAAATTTTTTTCGATTTTTTATGAAGAAAACAATGGTAATTATTATATTCTGTTTATTTTACAACAAATTTCAAATAATTAGTTTAAACAAAAAAAAAACACCAAAATTCCGCAAGATTGACTTTTTTTATAACAAATAACTTAATTTCTCAACAATATTATTATTCAACATATGAAGTGAAGAGAACTAGAGGAATATGACAAATGGCAAAAATTTTAACAAAATAACAATAAAATTAATTATTCAAATTAAGAGTTATTATAAATGACTCAAAATGATACAAAAATTAAAAAATGAGAAAATAATACCTTACATAGGTTAATTTATTGTTCAGCGGAGCAATTAGAGCACAGAACGACCCTGTGCTCCTCACAAGCTGGATGATGACACAGTTCACAATAAGTTTTCACTTTTTTGTACTTAATTCGAGGACACAAGGCACATCGCACCTGAATTTTGACCTCAGGAGCACTTCTTGGTAGGGGTGCCTGTTCTTCAAGGATGTTTTCGATTAAAATATCCAACTGAAACAGTTATACTATCAGATGCTAAAGCTTTAAATGATCCTCGAAATTCAGAAATTTACCATACCTCATTTTTTGCAATTTTTTATTTTTTTTATTTTTTACTCTTCGTTTTTTCAAATTCTTGCTTAAAATATTTAATTGAACCGCTTTAACAAAAAAACTAAAATTCACTTACCAAAACAATTCTCGTACTCGAAAGACTATGTGGGGATACGCGTCACCCCAAGCGATATTCATAGACGCACAGAACTCACAAAACGCACTACTGACCTCATTCACTGACAAAAATCGACTGACGTATAGTTGAAGTGAATTATGGTTAGGGTCCCGCACCCAACCATAGCTGTCCACAGTCAGAAAATCATTTCAAAATTTGAATGGGGTGTCGTATAACCCCGTATAGTCCTTCTAGGGTTAAACTATAGGTAAAATTTGGAAATTATTATATTAAAAGTCGACAGGGTTATTATATGAAATACATTATTATATGAAAAGTCGAATGCGCATTCTCGGTAAACAATTATGATCAGCTGATGGTCACCATCATGCTCCGCACCGCGTCGCACATGCGCATTCGCTGTCCGCCCTCCTGTTATATAAACGGCTACTTTCCCAACTGAAAAGACGCTGTTAAAACGCCTAAATCATGCCTGCGATACATGAAAAAATTAAGTGACAGATGTAAAGAAATGCCAAAATAAGCAACTGCTCTACAATAAATCGGAAATTTGAGCTTAAAGAAATATAAACTGAACATCAAAAGTAGAAATGAGGGCCAATCTTAAATAAGACCCTAAATATGTATCATTTTAAAATTTTTTTTTAGAAAATAAATTTCTAAACTAAAATTTCATTTTAGATTGGTTAAAGGTTTATATATGTGTGATTTGTTTTTTTTATTGTAGATTCAGAATTGTATAATCTATAAGTTTCTCTTTTTAAACTGTTATCTATCAGATTTGCAGGATAGCTATTTCCTTTAGGGTCTTTTTTATTAAATCTAGATAATTTTTTTCTGAATTCAGCATCCGAAATTCTGTGCATTCTGTAAAATAAACCTGTAACTATAACGTGTTTGTGGCCACTTGGATGAACAGAGATGAAATTAAGATACCTCCCGGTAAGAAGGCTTGCATTGGAAAGTATTCGAAAATTTCCTGTTCAATGGTGACGTGACAATGATTGAATCCTTTTCGATGCCGTTTTCGTCCTTGCGTTTTAAATCCCCATAACAGTAGAAGTTATCTCTTAACCTGAATCCCTTTCTATACCCAGTGGCGACCACATTTTTCCGCATACTTTTGGATACCTCAAATCGACCATGAAATAGGACATTTTTAATCACTTTTCAGCTTGCACTTATAACTGTTCTTATTTACTGTGTTTCGAATAATAATGAGCTTAAAAGCATTTAAAAACAAAGTATTAGTCCTTTTACGTTGTCAAGATTGGTTGCTACATAGGTTGCTGTGATGAAAACTAATTTCTTTAAATTGGTTACCATGATTTTATATGTTTTTAATTGATCACATTTGAATAAAGCGAGAGTTTCGTGATAAAGTGATGGATTGTTATCCATAAACCTACTAGATTTTGCCAATTTTATGCTTCTGAAGCGCCTTCGAATAGTTCTAATGCGTTGAACGAAAATCGTGTTTTTAATTTATTTCGGGTTACATTTGACAGCTCCGACCGGCTTTGAAACGGATTCGAATCTACATACTTTCGCTGCCTTATCAAGGATTCGAAAAAGAAGGACAGAAACAGCATTTAAAGGTACTGAAGTTTTTAATACCTTTAAATGCAAGCCTTCTTACCAGGCTGCCAGACCAAACATTTTTTTTCAACCAATCAATTTTAAAATGATTATCCCCTCTGGTGATTTAAGTATTCAAAAAATGATTTTGTACTGCTGTTCAATCTCCATAGTAAAATCTATATTAGTAATATATGATTTAAACGTGTCTCATACCATTCGTGATTTATCTTTAGGAATTGCAGTGTATCTATATTTAATCTTTCCCTTTTACGGGTTTGAGGGCCTTCGCTCCCTGTACATATGTTGACATTCCATGCTTAATCCAACTTAACAACTGCTTATATTCTAATGTTTTGCCTTACTTAAAAAGAATAATATAATAATATTAATAATAATAATTTTAAAAATTCTAAAAATGGGTGACCTTCCAGAGCTTCCGTTTCCTCTTACCATTAAATATAGTTTTTCAAAGATTTTATAATCAACTTTTTGATAGTTCACTTTCCTTTGATAGGATTAAACGCTTGAGTCTGCCCTTTACCCTTGCTTTCTCTTAGTTCTTCCAATTTCTTCACCCACGTCACTTCCTGTCTATTACCATCCAAAATCCATCTTACACTCATCCAAATTCAACTGTCCATCTTCCTCTACTGTGAACCTCTCAAATACATGTGCCCATGACTCCATTTCGTATCCACATACTCTACACAGATTCTCCTTTTCAACCATCCAATATCTAAATTCTACAAGCTCTCACTCCTTCTCTAAATCTAAATCTAACCACCCTACTCCATTTATCCTTGTTTCTTATTTTGTGTGAATATTCCGGTTCCCTCACCCCTTTGACAGGCACATACCATCTATTGTACCTCAAATCCGTAATCTTTCTCCACCTCTATTCTCCCTGCCTTAGTAATAGCTCTAACTCTATATCGAGCCACTCCAGGATCCCTTCTTGTATATCACAAACCCTCCTTATTCTTTTCCTTCCTTCCTCTGATTTCGAATCTCCCGAATTCCCTCTCGTCTCCTTGTTCCGAATTTCGCCCAAGCATGCATATCCTATTTTGCTCCTCTCTCCCCTTTTTACCTTCTCTTCAAATCTCCAGGCTCTCTTAATTTGTCTAGTTACCATTTTTTTCCTTTCTAATTCATACCTTAACATGTGTCCTAGGCAACTCCAACTAAACCCAATTACTCATCTCAGAAATCTCTCATGCATGCTTTCCACTTTCCTATGTTCCTTCCATCCCCAGATCTTCACTTCATAACATAAAACCGCCCAAACCGACGCATCAAACAACCATACACTCATTCTCCAATCGTCATTAAACCTTCTCTTTCCTGTTCCTCATACTTGGCCCATTACCTTACACCCATATTCGATTCTTTTCCTCACCCTCACCTAGTTTCCCCTTCCTACCTCAAACCGAAGACCTAGGTAACAGAACTCCTTCACTATTGCTACTTTTTATCCGTTCATCTTCTAAACATGATCTATTTTGGGCCTTTAACTTATGTAACACATCACCGTAATCTTCTTTACGTTCACCATCAG
This sequence comes from Andricus kollari, assembly GCA_932074435.1. NCBI lineage: Eukaryota > Metazoa > Arthropoda > Insecta > Hymenoptera > Cynipidae > Andricus > Andricus kollari. The sequence goes on from CAKNWW010334637.1 coordinate 7,703, forward strand.
TTTTTCTGCTCCCACATACTCTTCGAATATTCTCATCATTAGGTTCATCCCCTTCTTATCATTTGCTAACAGAACTACGTCGTCCGCATATGCTCGAGCGTATGCTTGAATGATTACAAAAGTTCTACTATTGACCCTTTTTTTCATTCTTTCATTTCTTTCTTATCGTTACCTGTTATACATTTGGTCCCTACACACGCATTCATCCCATTGCGTTGCCTTTTTTATTCTTTCTCCTTGCATGTTAAACCTGCCATTTGCAACCTCTTCTTAACCTTCCCCTTACTTTTCCGAATCCCTTTTTCATTTCTTGTCTCTTTTTGTTTACTCCTACTTCGTACTTTCCTATCTCCCGTTCCATTCTCACCTAGTTTTTCGAACCTCATTTTTTACTAACTCTTTCCTTTCCTCGTCCAAATCCCACAGTACACCTTCAATCTATTTTGCCATACTTATTCCACGTTCTATTTCCCTTACTTCTTTCTGCTTCTGCTATTTTCCTTAACTTATACTGCATATTCATTTCTACCCATGCAAAGTCAACCGCTTTAGTTTCACCAGTACCATAAAAAAATTTAATTATTCCATAGAAAAATTAATTTGTTGTTGCAAATTAACATTTGCGAGTGGAAATTTCAACGTTTTTGTAGAAAAATGGTATTTTTGACTTAAAAATACAACTTAGTTGTTGAAAATTTGTCTTTTTGGGTTCAAGATTGTATTATTTTCATTGAAAATTCAACTACATAATATGAAAAAATGTTAATGTCGATGACATTCTTTGGAATTCTTGAAAAAATGAAAATAACTAATTTCATGTTACAAGTATCTAAATACAGACTTCACGTTCTATCCCGTATTCCTATTTTTGATTGTTATTTTAAGAACACATCTTTTTCCCCTGTTTTCAAGAAACTTTTCGTTTTTCTCGTTTTTTCGCTTAATTTCGAATTGAATTAATAGAATCCAATTAGAAAATCCAACTGTTTTTTTTAAAAGTCATTATTTTTAAATGAAAAATCTACTATTGTATTTTTGGTTCAGAATTCACCTTTTTTTATTAAAAATACGACTATTTAGTTGAAGATTGAACTGTTTTGTTGAAAATTCGATTTTTTTTGGTAGAACATTAATTTTTTCAACAGCAGGTTTAACTATTATATTTTTCGATGAAAATTGATCGTTTTACGTTTAAAATTCACCCACTCAAATTGGTTTGAAAATTTATCACTTTGGTATAAACTTCATCTATCTGGTTAAAGATGCAACTGCTTGGTCAAAAATTAATCTGTTTTGTTTGAAGATTTACATAATTTATTGAAAAGTGTTAGATTTTGGTTAAATTAAACTATTTTTTACTTGAAACGAAAATCTTTTCTCAGTTGAAATATCAAATATTTATCGTATTTTTCATTAAGAATTAATATTTTTTAAATTAAAATGCAACTACTTAGTTACGAGTTGAACTTTATTGGTAAAAATATATTTGTTAGTTGTTGAAGATTCACTATTGTAGTTAGCAACTCAACTGTTTTGTTGAATATTTAATAATGTTGTCTAAAAGTGAACTAATTTGTTTAACTATCGTCTTTTTGAATAGACAATTTGTTCTTTTAGATAGAAAATTCGATAATTTGGTGGAAAATGCAACTGTTTTTTGTTTAAGTTTAATTTTCCGATATAATAACCCTCAGTTTACGATATCCCTAGAATTTAAGTCCTCGGACTTTTTTGTGATGCGGGGACCACGAGACAGAGAGAGGCTGTGCGCAGTCAAACTTGAGAAACAGCATGAGGGCAATAGTACTCTCAGCGCGTTAGTTGCATCTGGTTACGTCATGCGCCCAAATCCAGCAGAAATGGTTCATGCGACTCTGCCTGTTTACGTTTGGATTCTCTCAATTGTGGATCATTGTTACTGCAAGCCATGCCCGAAACCGTTCTTAAATCGGGAGTTGAGTGTATAAGTATAATAAGTATAAGTATTGTATTATTTAGTAGTATAAACGTTTATTCTTCAGCCTGTTGGCCTTAAAAAATTGACTTGCTTACACTTTCCATTTTTACATAATTTTTCTTAATCTAAGCCTTAAAACTAACATACATCCATACCTTATATCTAGGATCGCACGCTCTTATCGCCTTGCCTTCCTCGCCTCGCTTCGCCTCGCTCGCATGTCCCTACTCTTTCGCTTCCGCGTCTATTACCTAATGCTTATCTGCTATTTACAATATTTACATCCTACTTATATCTACTTCCTCTCTTATTTACAATCTTTCCTTCTCCATTCCTCTTCCTCCTTCCTTCTCTTCTTCTCCATCCTACCCAACAGTCCCTTCACCCATGCTACTGCCCTTTTTTCCCCCCTTTCATGCATCAATACCTCCATGCTCATTCCACTCCATTCCACCTCTACACACTCTTCCAGCCAGTGCTCCACTTTTACATACCCCTTCCCACACAGCTGACACATTCACTTTTCCCAAGAGAGCTAGAGTCTATTAAAATCGTCCATGCACCCACATCTCATCCTCGTTATAAGCTCCTGACTTCCTTTCTCTCCTTTCTCACACAAATATTGCGCTCTCGCCCTTGGCATAATCCACACATAGTTCCCGTTAAACCTTGACTCTCTTATTCTCTCTTCCCCTGCTGTCTCCTCTCTCTCCATGCCTTTTTTTTTAATCACCTCATATACCTTCCCTCCTTCCTCATGCATCCTTCTCAGCTCATCCATCTGTAGTCCATTCGCTCTAAAATACCTTTCCCTTTCAGCCTCCATCCTCCCACCCCCTTTCCTGTTCTCCTTCTCCCACCAACACTCTAAGACCATCTTACTTCCCCCCTCTTCCAAAAATTTCTCCTCATATTTACACGCCCGACTCCCAGCTATAATCCCTATACTCGTCCTCCCCATCTCCCTTCTGACAATATAATTAGGCGTTTTCCTTGCCAACCCCAATGTCCACTTTACATACCTCTCTTGTGTCCTATTTACCACTTCACTTTCCTTCCACCCCCATACCTCTACGTCATACAATAGTACACTCATCACTAGCGAGTCAAACAATTTCATTCTCCTTTCAAAATCATCTGCGAATAACTTCTTTCCCAACCCCCAGACCTGCCTCATCACCACATTTGCCCTCCTCACTCCCTCTTTTATCTGACCATCCACTCCCCCATTCCTCCGAAACACGAATCCCAGGTACACAAACTCTTTCACCTCCTGCACCGCCTCTCCCTTCCACCTCCACTCCCCTCCGTTATCCCTCCCACCTCCTTTCCTGAACACCATAACCTTAGACTTTTCTGCATTCATCTCTAACCTGCTCTTATCCAGGTACCTTCTCAACCTCTTCATCATCTATCTCCCTTACCCTCTCCATCAGGCCCCTCTCCACTCCCCTATCCTCCATCGCCTCCCACAACCTACCCCTATCCACCGAAGAAAAATGTGCCTTTGAGATCTACGAAAAACGCGTACTCTCTCGACCCCTTCTTCGCTAATTCTCTATCCACCACGTGCTGCAGAACGTAGATATTGTCGATAGTACTTCTACCCGCCCTAAAGCCCGCCTGCGTCTCCGGCAATATTCCTTTCCCCTCGACATCCTTCCGCAGCCTCTACGCCACCACCATCGCGTATATTTTATACGCCGTATTCATTAGCGTAATCCCTCTATAATTTTCATGTATATTCCTATCTCCTTTCTTATACGGTGGGACTATTAAACCTTCTCTCCATCCTCCTGGGAATCCCTCCCCCCTCCATACTTTCTTCACCACCTCCTTCAGTCTCTCCCTAACCTCTTGTGTACTAAACAGCCATGATTCGTTCTCTACCCCATCCAGCCCTGCTGCTTTTGACCTTTTTAACTTCCCTATCTGTTTCTCTATCTCCTCATCATCCAACTCTTCCATCTCTGCCTCCCGCGTTCTTCTACTCCCACCGTCCCTCTTCCTTGATTCTGAGCACTGAAATGATTTTTTTTTTAATTCCCTCCACTCCTCACTCCCTATCTTCTCGCTTATCCCTACTCTACGCTTTCTAAACCTATTTGTTATCTTCCAGACATCCCCCTCTATCTAAACATTTCCTAACTCCTCTTGTAGATCTTTCTCCTTTTCCTGTTCTTTCCTCTTACACACCAATCTAAACTCCTTCCTCATTTCCACGTACTCCTCCCTTTTCGCTGTGCCCTCTTTCCACTTCTTTTACTTCCTCTTCGCCTTCTTTTTCATCTTTTTACATTCCCTATGCCACCATACCTTCACCATTCCTTTCTTCTTCTTTTTGAATACCTTCTTTTGCATGCAACTTTTCACTTTCTCTTTTAAATCTTCCCATATCTCTTCCACCGACTCCCCTCCAAAGCTTAACTTTCCTAACTGCTCCTTATACCTATCTATCGCCTCCCTCGACCAGCTCACCTTCTCCCCCATCGACCCCTCTTCACCCCCTTGCCTTCCGCCGCTCTCACCCCTTACCCATAACCCTAATGGCTGATGGTCAGATTCCACTCTCCCTTCTACTGCGAATCTTTCCATCTGCTCCCACCCTTTCATATTCATGACTACATGGTCTATCACCGATACCCCCGACTTACTTACATATGTGTATTCTCCCTCTTCGTCCCCAGTTGCCATACCATTCGCCACCGCCCAGCCTCTATCCTCCATCCAGTCCCTTAGAATCTCGCCCTCCTTATTTATTATCTTATCCTTCGATTTCCTTTCGAAGCTCTCCCCTTCCCTGTAAAGGCCCCCTTCCCTCCCCATCCTCGCATTAAAGTCCCCACCCAGTACCACCAAAAAGATAAATCTTCAACTACAGTTACAATGAATCTAAAACTGAAATAGTTACATTATCCGTTAAATAATTGATTTTCAATATTAAAAAACGCGTTTTCAAGCAGAGAGATGAATTTTCAACTAAGACAGATATTCCTGAAGCCAAAAATAGGAATTTTCAACAAACCAGTGCAATTTTCAACTAAGCGATATTTCAGTTTAATTTTTATCATCTGGAGTAAGGGACTAAAGAAGAAAGAAATAGAACTTTCCTTTCTAAGGTTCTTTCAAAGGGCAAACCTGAAGCCTCAAAACACAATATAATTGAAAACTCTTCCGTTTCAAAAATCTAGTTTTAAGCCAACTCGACACGAAAGCACCCGAATGTTCGCGAGTCCGCGATATCACAACCCCCACCACCATCGTGCCATAACGCGTCAACCAATCATTAAGCCAAAAAGATTGTGGGTAGCAAAAGGGATTGTTTTCAATTAATGACGGACTGGCGTCGGATAGCGAAGGGATCAGGTTCAGCAATGTTAAAGTCCACGAAAAATGAACCAGACAATTTCTCACCGAGATCCTGCACTTCTAGATACCTTGTATCGATTTAGTTCAGCTTACGAGTCCTCGATCCTATCCAATGAAGAGGTGTCCAAAAAAAGGCTTTAATTGTTGGTGAAAATTGGCACAGATGTAGCCTCCGGAAGCTACGACCACGATCGATCACCGAACGATCGATCCCGACGCGACCGGAGGTGATACGTCATCTGACTCGTCACTTCCCACAACATCAGAAGACGATCGAGTCGGAAAATCACTAAAAAACTAATTAGGACTTGAAGAGCCACTGACTTTATCACGAACTTGGAAGACTGAGTTCTCTTGAAGACTCACAATAGATACCTTATCGTTGCAGCCACCGAACCTTAGCCACAACAGCCTACACCTTTGATAGTAACTGACTCTCTCTGAGAAGGGAGCCCGGCTGGCCCCCACCAAGGCACCGTCAAGCGACAACATGAGTCACCACACAAGCCAAAAGGTAGCCCCCAAAACTCATAAACAGAAAAGGAACCTTGAACGAGAAGACGCATTGGGAGCATGCCATGCAATGATCAATGAAGCCCAAAGGTCAATCAAAGGGAAACAATAACATCAAATAAATTATTAACATCCCGCCCGCCTTGTTCATCGAACGAAATAAATTCCACGTACGAAGATTAAGAGTTTAGTGCCGCCCGCCATGATGCACACAATAAATTTCCATGTATAAGGAAAACTTTAGTTCCGCCCGCCATGGAGCACAATTAGCCGTATAGAGCCAGCGCACGACTAAGAATCAGCTCAATTTGACGATGGGACGATTGTAGGTTCCAATGGAAGTTTTAACCCTGGCAGATCGCACATGTCCTTCGTGTCCGGGACTAAGATTGGTTACCCGTCCTAAAAGCCATGTCCTACATCGAAGTAGGGAAGAGTCGGCTGTCGACTGTCTCGTGTCCATTTTGATGATTACGTTTCTGCACAGTCCATTAATTTATTTAGTGGCATTACACCTGAATTTTCCTTTGTAGGGATGTAGCGCCAAAAAATTTTAAAAAAGGAGTTCGCTGGATTTCTGAAATTTGACTGCGACAGAACTCGGCCAACGGGAAGGATCATCTGTTTGAACACAACCGAAAACGCTTCGTGAGTCCGGCCAAGCGTAGCTGACCGCATGAAAGAGGTCCGATTCCTCGCGTACGGAATTAATCTATCGAACCAGAAGCACCGGAGCACAAGTTTCCAGTTTAGGGATAAAATCATGTTGGCTGGTATCCCCAAAAACGTGGAATACTATTCTATCTTTATTACCCTAACCTCAGCAGAGACTCTTCCAAGGTGCGGATACAAGCCTGTCGAAGAGGGAGGCGTACGATGTATCTGCCCGTATTGTCGCGTCTAAGTCCGTCCTTAAAAGCTCGCTCACTTTCCTGGTCCTCAAGAGAAATCAACGATTTGATACTAGAACCCAGATACTACTACCCAGAATCAATTCAGGAGGCTAACAAGGTTGTCCCCTTGGCGAAGACTTAACGTCAGTACGGTTCCGGAATGGCCCGATTCATCTGAAGGTGTAGAGGATCCGACCGGACCAATCACAAACCGCCTGAAAACGAATCGAGGGGCGACGGGGAGCCTCTCGCGATCCTTGACGATTAGCATCTGGAAGAGGTGAGACGTGAATGAGCGCCTAAGAGTACATCGATGGGTTAGGGTACAATGAACTTTGGATCCACCAAGGGAAGCTCCCGGATATAATGCTAATCCCTATCCGCAACTTTCTCCGATGGAGCGATCACACTAAGATCGCGAAGAACAAGAGCATGCACTTCGACAAGTAACAATGATTGCCGAGATTCGAGAGGTAGGGCCACGCGTCTAGGAGCAATCTTGATTGGTTTATTTTTTCAACTGTGCTAATGAAAATATTGATCGCCTGTTGTGGTAAACGAAGATGTAAATGAATCCGCGGAACAAAGAGCTGGTCTCAGAGCCAGGGTCGAGGAGGGCTTGTTCGAAATTGGTATTTATCCGAGGTCTTTACGGCGGCCTGTGCTATAGCAAGTAGAACTTGTCAGAAAGAGGCCGCATAATCGGATTCCGAATACAACCGAACTTTATTAGTGGTTGAGGGAGCCGAGTCTTCAGTCGAAGGCCTTTTACGAGTCATGATTTCATGAACTGTGATATAATGCTGTTAATAGCATAGACGATAGCAAGTCTTCGAAGGGCAGTTACGGCTCCCATGTCCCATCTTGTGACAATCAAAGCATGAACGTAGTCGAATTGCAGTTTGATGCCTATCAGGAGCATTAATCCTATGCCACTTTTGAAAATGACCGGTGAAGTGGTTTGGGTTACATGCAGCACAAGAGGGATTGACAAATATGGTTAAGACCCGCGACTTTATTTTTAGAGCCTAGCGAAGCGTTCTATGTTGAGGCGGTGGACCTGCCGCTGGATTCTTTCATCAGCGTATGCAACGTTGCGGCAGCCCCAATTGCTCAAATCCGCTGTTGTAGGAACACTTGAATTTCACAAATTTGAGAAGATGATTCTTTGTATGTGTGATCGAAGTTGCCAATAACAATTTTCTCTTCAAAGGTCCATGACTCTCATGATGAGACATGTGCACGAATCTTCATGAATTGTGCAACGCTTGCAGATCTGCAACCAATCTCAATGACAAAAGAGAAACCCAATCAGGGATTTTATTTTGCGTACATAGAACGACAGAAAATGAGAAGACAGGAAAGAGAGTTCGAACCTCCATTGCAATGTAGGGACCGGTGAAAAAGTCCAAAGTTAGCTTGTCAAACTTTAATTAAGATTCAGGCAAAGATAAATAACAAAACAACAAGATAAAATACATAATCTGTCATGGGGAATAAGTCAGTCATGCCTGAGAGCATGTTTCACAGTGTTTGCAATGCTGCAAAAAATCAACAATGAATATGTCCGTTATACCTGAGAGCCTGTCTCGAGGCGTTTGCAATGTTGCAAACAATCAACCATCAATATGTCTGTCATGCTTGAGAGTCCGTCTCGAAGTGTTTTAAATGTTGCAAACAATCACAATATATGTTGTAATATATGGAAAAGTTCAAAGTTAGCTTGTCAAACTTTAATTAAGATTTAGGCAAATATAAATAACAAAAAACAAGATAAAATACATAAGCTGTCATGGGAAATAAGTCAGTCATGCCTGAGAGCCTGTTTCACAATGCTTGCAATGTTTCAAAAAATCAATAATCAATATGTCTGTCATGCTTGAGAGGCCGTCTCGAAGCGTTTGCAATGTTGCAAACAATCACTCAGTCAGTAAGTCAGTTTGTCATGCCTGAGCCAGTCTGGAGGCGGTCACAATGTTGCTAATCATCAACCATCAATATGTCTGTCATGCCTGAGAGCCTGTCTCGAGGCGTTCACAATGTTGCGAACCATCAACCATCAATATGTCTGTCATGCTTCAAAGCCCGTCTCGAAGCGTTTGCAATGGTGCAAACAATCACACAGTCAGTAAGTCAGTTTGTCATGCCTGAGCCTGTGTCGAGGCGGTCACAAGGTTGCGAAACATCAACCATCAACATGTCTGTCATGCCTGAGAGCCTGTCTCGTGGCGTTCGCATTGTTGCAAACAATCCACCAGCATTGTGGTTATCATGCCTGGGAGCCTGTCTCGAGACGTTTGCAATGTTGAGAACAATCACACAGTCAGTAAGTCAGTTTTTCATGCCTTAGCCTGTCTCGAGGCGGTCACAATGTTGCGAATCATCAACCAACAACATGTCTATCATGCTTGAGAGCACGTCTCGAAGCGTTTGCAATGTTGCAAACAATCACACAGTCAGTAAGTCAGTTTGTCATGTCTGAGCCTGTCTCGAGGCGGTCACAATGTTGCAAATCATCAACCATCAATACGTCTGTCATGTTTAAGAGCCCGACTCGAAGCGTTTGCAATGTTGGAAACAATCACACGGTCAGTAAGTCAGTTTGTCATGCCTGAGAGCCTGTCTCAAGGCGTTTGCAATGTTGCCAACAGTCAATTATCAACTTTATCAATTCAAGTACCAAGAAATTAAAGGATGTTTTTTAAACTTAAGTTAAATATAAATCTTTAGAAAGGCTGTTCTATTCTTTCGAAACAATAAACAAAATTGATGTCTATGCAAATAACTATAAAAATCCTGAGAATAATGAATTGCTCAGAAATATCTCAATAAACCTTGTATCCTTTCAATACGCTCTTTCTCTTTACTTCAATCTCTCTTGCTAAAACTTTCCTATCTTATCATCGATTTTCAAAAGATTACACTAGTTCTACGAATTTCGAGAAATTTCATTGCATTCTTGAAAAAAAGAAAAAACGTCAAATAATTGACTAGAACTATGAAATTTCAACCAAAAAAAACTTACTATAAGTTCATGCTTCCCCCACCAACCCATATCCTGCTCAAAGGACCAAAACGTTTTCAATTAATGACGAACTGGCGTAAGATAGGGAAGGAATCATGTTCAGCAATGTTAAAGTCCACGAAAAATGAACCAGACAATTTCTCACCGAGATCCTGCACTTCTAGATACCTTGTATCGATTTAGTTCAGTATAC
>CAKNWW010334638.1:0-10362 GCA_932074435.1 Andricus kollari
TTAATAAATAAATAATATTTATCAAAAACAATTTTAAAAAAATGTTTGAATTCAGGAATTCTATAATTCGGGAATTTTCCAGTTCGAATATTATATAATTCGGCAATTTTTTGTCGGAAATGTACTATTCGGCAATTTTCAATTTCGGTAATATTATAAATTGTCGGGAAGTTTTATTATTCGGCAATATTCCAACTCGGGAATATTCCAGAAATTATTTTTCGGGATTTTTCAGTCATCCCAAATTTTTTTTTCAATTATTGTTTTAAATTCAAACAATAATTTTAGCAACTTTAAACATTAAAAGCAATTTTTTTATAGAAATATTTTATTATTGTATTTTTAATAAATAACTAATATCTATTATTAAAAATTAAGTGTTTACATTTCCGAATTTTCTATTTGGGATATTTTATAATTCGGCAAATTTCTGTCGGGAATTTTATTATTCGGGAATATTAAAATTCGGTATTATTATAAACTATTGGGAATTTTTTTATTCCGGAGTTTTCCAATTTGGGATTTGTATTCTTTGGTAATTTTATTATTCGGGAATTTTATTATTCGGAAAATTTATTATTTGGGAATTTTCAAATTCGGTAATATTATAAACTGTCGGGAATTTTCCAATTCGGTAACATTATAAACTATTCGGGAATGTTATTATTCGGGAATTTTATTATTTGGGAGTTTTCCATTTCGGGAATTATACAGTGCCCGGAATTTAATTTTTCGGAATTTTCAGTCCCGAAAAATTATTCTTATCCAAGTTGTAAAACACATTAAATTCCCTGCAATTGACGACATAACATGAAATATATAATTGTGCGGAGCGTAGAGCTCCACGCTGGGATTGCGGCCAGTAGTGCGGGAAGTGGTGGGAGAAGAATAAATGCAGAGTCGTCAAGCTGCCGCTCGGCAACCGTTCAAAGACTCTTTTTCAATAATTTATATCTAATAGAATAATACAGATAAAAAATTTCTGATTGCACCCCTAGAAAGATCAGTTAAAGAACTTACAGAATCCATCATAATCCGAAAATCGATTTTTTGCCTAGTAGGTCCCTTTTCTCAGATCGCGCCACATATTATCACAGATATCCATCCAACTTTCCTAACATATTTTCAATTATCCGCGCATATACGGCTAAAAAATGAATCGAAATAATATGAAGTAATAATAAGTTTTTATTCAGGAATATTATATATAAATTCCACATTTATATTTTTCTTCCATTGGCTTTATCCGCCTTGTGGTCTAGGATATTGTCCTTGTCCTCTAGGTGGCGATGGGGGCGTAAATCCCATATACATGTAACCTGTGCCTTTAGAACTATCCGGCCCATATACGGGTTTTATTTGTGGTCTGCCGAAGGCATCTGTCTCCACGACACTTCCCTTCCTATCCGGAAGCTTAAAAGGTGGTACTGGAGGCTTCAAATTAATTGGTGCAATTGGAGGACCGCTGACAGGTCGATATGATAGACGTGAACCGCCTGGGTGGATATTTGGGAGTATTTCTTTATAATTATTATTTTCTCCGGGATTACTTGGTCTTGATTCTGTCAAAAAATGGAGATTTATGACGTTTTCTCTTCCATATACATTGAGAAAATGGATGTCTTAGGAATTTTAACAATTAAACTCTAATTTTTGTCATATTTTTAAAATATTGAGTAAATTATCGTCGTGGAAATGTATTTTTGCAATAAAATACAACATAATTTACAATAAAATATAGCAATGTGAAAACAGTAATTTTATGTACAAAACAAACCTGTAAAATGTTGTAAATGTGTCAAAATAATTAAAACAAGTTTATACAGTGTATAAAAAAATAAAATATACTCTCTTGTAACAAATACAGTTTTGGAAACGTGTTTTAAAGTGACTACTTTTAGGTTTGTACAAATATACAACTCATTCAACAATAAGATGATAAACTTTCAAAGATGAAGTTCAAGTTCAAATTGTAACAACATGTACAATTTAAAATTGTGATAATGTGTCTCTAATTCTGAATGATTGAAAAGTACGTGTATTTGTGTTACGAAAAATGAACAATAAGTGAAAACAATTTCCACATTTGCAGAACCTTTAGTAGTTCTCACAGAAATATTTATATACATTTTTCACTTACCAACATAATTAAACAGGAAACCCGTTATTGCAAGAAATAGAGTTTTAATATCAATTTTCATTTTCACTATCGAAGAATTTTGTAAGTATGACTGATAAATTTGGACATGAACCACTGCTATTTATACTGACGATTACAATGCTTTTCCAGTATAACCGTCACGATTCTTCAAAGTGGCGTAACTATGAAGCTAGTTTTAATACAAACAATTTTGAACAAGAACAAGGTCTTACAATTTATGTATGTAGCGCGTACTCTGATTATTTGCTGTATATTGACAATATGATTACCGCGCTCTTCTCCAGTCAACATAGAGAGTAGAAAAATTAAAAAAATGATGAGCAAAATATCTATTAAAACGTATTTTCTTTGATTTGAACAAGTTTTAATTTAAAATAAACAAAAAAATGTTTCAAATAAATAATCACTTATTTGATCTTGCATCAGAGACATAATGCTTATATATTAATTGAATTTAACAAAATTTGGGTGATTAACAAATAGATTTCAATTTTGGTTTCCGAAATACAAGAGCATTGAAGTTCTAAATAACGCAATAATTTTTATCACGCAAGTTTGAAAAAAGAAATTGAAATAAATTGAAGTAAGAGTGAAGTAAGCACGTTATTTTTTCTGAAATGTTGAACCATGTAACCCCATTCATTGAGATCCGTAAGTTTACCCCTCCCCCCCTTATGCAATTTTCGTGGACTATATTTTTTTCTTGAATTTAATCGTTACTGTTTCTTATGAATGAATAAGGGAGTTCAACTTTTGACCAAGTAGTTGAATTCACAACCAAAACTGAAGAAATCATAACAAAAGATGTAATTGTTGATATATCAACCAAGAAATGATTTTCATTTGAAATAAAGAAAACGTTGAACCGAACCCAAGGAGACGAATTTTCGTATCAAAAAAGCAAATTTTCAACAAAAGTTGCATTTACAACCAATAAAATTTCTACTGTCAAGACAGACTACAAATTTCATCCAAAATGTTAAACTCTCAAGCCAAAAAGATGATATTTCTACAATACTGGTAAATTTTTAACCGAACAATTGAATTTTCAACCGAAAAAATTAATTTTCTTTAAAAAAAAATACAAATTCTGATCAAAACACATACATTTTTAACCAATAAGTTGAATTTTCAACCAAGGATAATAATCTTCCACCAAAAAGATAAATTCTCAACAAATTTCATCAATTTTCAAACAAATAGTTGATTTTTAAACTACAAAAGATTCGTTATAACCCAAAAATAGAGTAGTTTAAATTTTATTTTAAAAAATTGTAATAAAAATGTAGTTTTCCACAAGAAAGTTGAATTTTCTACAAAACAATTAATTTTTCTACCAAATTGTTGAATTTTCAAAACAAACAGACGAATTTTGTACAAAAAAATAAATTTTCAGCCAACCAGTTACATTATCAATACACTAATTAAATGTTTACTTAAAAAATAATTTTCTAGCAATAAAAAATAATTTTGATCAAAGTACTTCCATTTTTAACCAAACAGTTGAATTTTCAACCTAAAAAGATAATTTCTCAACAAAGAATGTAATAGTTGATATTCAAACGAAGAAAATTACTACAAAAAGAGATACATTTTCAAATCGAAAAGGCGAGTATTCAATATGAGTTGCATTTTCAACCAAGAATAATTTTTCAGTCAAGAAAGACAATAGATTTCATCCAAAATGTTGAATTTTCAACCTAGCAATTACATTTTCAACAGAAAATATGATTTTTCAACCAAGAAGATTGATTTTCTGCTAAAAAGGTCGCATTCTCAACGAAAAACATAATTTTTTATTCAATTAGTTGAATTTTCCACCAGGAAATTAATTTACTACCAAAAAAGACGAATTATCAACAAGTTAAATTGATTTTCATCCAAATAGTTAAATATTCAAACTTATTTAAAAGATAAATTATGAACCAAAAGTGGATTAGTTAAATTTTCATTAAAAAATTAATTTCCAATTAAAAAAAAAACTAATTTTCTACAAAACAGTTGAATTTTATTCAAAACTGTAGACTTTTCTACAAAACAGTCGATTTTTCTAGAATTCAGTTGAATTTTTTCACCTTATTGTTGAATCGTCAAAACAAATTTTGTACAAAAAAAAAAATTTCAACTAAACAGTTAAATATTCAAAAAGTACATTTAAAACCCTACTTTTCACATACCTCACTTGTCGCCTCCTTTGTTAGCACTGCTGAAGGCCACGTCCAGAGCGACCGATCTTTTGAGTGCCTTTTGCAACCAAGCACCCTGTTGGAACCAAGCCTGGATGACCTTTAACACAAGGCAACGCACCACCCGACGCTGTACCCAGAAGGTGCGCCAACAGTTGCGTGAGGTGGGATACTTCACGCAGGCTGTTCCTGCAAAGTTGACAAGCGAACCTGACGCCGATCGTCACCAGGCTGTGACGACAAGACTACCAACAACCTTCACCAGGAAGTGACGACGGAACCCAGCAGCTGCGTCACCAGGAGGTGACTGAACCTTACACTGACCTGCACCCGGATGTGACTGAAACTGCCACTGGCCGTCACCAGGAGGTGACAACAGAACCGCCGCTTTCAGTTACCAGTTGATGACGAACTTGTCCACTCTGCCGGTTTAGACGGATCAGCTTGCCTGGTTACTGAGGTACTACAAGCGCGGACGTTGGAGAATCACTGGAGCCTGACCATCACGGCGTGGTACCACTGAATAACCTTTGTGACTCAGCAGGATCAGCAGGCAGAAAGTATTACAGACTGACCATGCCGCGCATTCACCGCGCTGTGAGTGATGTATACCAATTATGGTGAGACCCACACGTCAGTGTGCATGGACGACGGACGAGAGCACGCGCTCTCGTCAACGGATGGAGCAATGGTTTATTATAATTTAAATTACATACAGACTAAGTCATAATTGTAAAGAAAAAAAAATTAGAAAATAAAGTATGTTCGTCAGACGACGAGCTTTAAAAATGTTGGTCCGGGACCAAATAAATATTTATTTGCAATAAATAAGAAACAAGATTTAAATTAGCTCTGTAAAACCTATTCAAAATTAGAGAACAAATCGGCCTAGGAGAATGTGATTTTGAATCACTTTTTAACGTTTTACTTGAGCTTATTTATATTAATTTTCCAGTTTGAATAAAGGGCAGAAACGCGTTGATTTTTGAATAAATAAAACAATGATTAAATCAGAGAAATTATTTCTTGGAAGCTAAGAAGCTAGATTCTTTAAATCTATTTCTGACATTATAGGAAATATTTCTTTATTTCAATTAAATTGATTTTTTGATGTGATAAATACGTATTCAAATTGAATAATTCATGTGTGGATCAAGTGATTAACGTTTCTTTGAGTGAAAGAAATATTTTTCCGAGAAAAATTATTATTAATCGCATCATACAACATTTTTTGAATGTCATATTCTTGAGAGACGTCAGAAGAAAGGTTTACTTAGTTCCGAAAGAAGAAATGGATCTATAAAAATAAATATTTCTTTCGATAGTAAATTTCTGATTTGCAGCACTCACTGAAGTGACTGTGCCTGTAACTGACGATGAAAATATTTTATTTTTATTTTAAGCTATTGTTTTTTCTATAGAATTCGTTGTTTTTTTAAATAAAGCTCTCGTTGCAGTAAACCAAGGATACGGCTTTTTGTGTTCATTAATATTTTTCCAAAAATAGTTGCTCCTATTAAAAACCCATTTCTTTGTTCCCAAAAAATAATTAGTAAAATTTAGGGTACTTTTCTCTGAAGCTCTGGTCAGTGGACATGAATTGGTTTTAAGGAAACATTTGATTGAAATCACATTTGATTATATCAACTACATAGTTTTTAAATATATCTCTGACTTCCTTTGATCAATAACAACGTTCTTTCGCCTAATTAATATTTTACTAACTAAAATAATCATTCATTTCCTTTAATAGTATCATTTTTTAGGTTTAGAAAAAACTATTTCTTTGGTTTAAAGAAATATTTTGTAGGACATATCCGGTACAATCATTTCCTTGAATTAAGTAAATTGTATGGAAACACTAACAACTCACAATTGGGTGCTCTTCTAAAAACGTTTACATTTTCAGAATGTACATTATCATGAGCGATTTTGTAATATGTACTGGCACACTTTGCAGCAGGAAATTCACACTTATATATTTATAACATCTCGCATACAGTTTTCAAATCAAAAAAAATTTTTTTTTAATTTCTCGCAGAGTATATAGAATGTGTGAACAGCGATTAAATTGTAGACCGTGTCTAGGTTCACCGAAATTCGGTGCGCGTAGAACAAATATTTCCATTTATATTATACATATTTAATTTAAAAAAGTCACACAATTTAAAATCCTAATGAACCTTAAATAGAAAAATTAGATGAAAAATCCACCTCCGGCAGGAATCGAACTTGGTCCGTCGGCGACACTGCCGCAACATGAGAATTCCTAATCGGAAAGCTGTATCTAACACTCGACCATATAAATGTCAAAGAAATATTTCTTCGAATCAAATACATGGATATTGAATTAACCAACATATTTGTTTAATCTGAAGAATTATTCGATTCAAACCAATTACACAAACATTCTTTAATAAATTATGTATTTATCTAACCAAATTAATAAATATTTACCTACAAAAATATTATTTCGTTGAAATAAATATTTATTCGATATGAATAATTTAACTCTACTAATCGAAAGAAAAATTGCCTTTACGTAAAGAAATAAATTAATATTTATGCCAACGGCATATTTTATGCATCTAAAGAAAAGCTTCAATTGTATAAATGCATCAACTAGTTGTATCAAATAAATATTTTTTTAGCCTAATTATTATTATTTTGAATTAAATAGTTATTTCAAGTATGATCAAATTAATTCATTCAAATGCTGTATGTTCAAATCAAAAAAGCAAACTCATTGAATCAAATAAAAATATCTTTGAAGGACTAATCACATTTAAACGAATCTAGATCATTTGAGTAAAGGAAATAAGTTTCTTTAATGTACGAAATATTTGTTTCATCAAGAAAATACAGGCAACCGCTAATAATATTTTATTCGAATAAATTGTAATTACTGGATATATATATAATTAATGGTCAATATAAAAAAGTAAGATAGTCACCAGGGTCAAATAATATATGCATTTAATATTTACAAAAAAAATTATTCACATTCATACCGAAATTTCTCGAACCTTTTTCTTTTCCGTTATTTATACTCAAAAATCAATCTATCCCTACCGAAATTTTGATATAATTACATCGACTAAATGGGTCAACATGGAAAAATTGTATGTAATTTTAAATTTAAATTAAGTATTGTATCTGCGCTAATTATATCTAAATGAGCAAGGGGTATCGAGGACATAGTAATGTAAATGTTAAAATTGGTACGGCTCCTCTCCACACAAAAAAAAGAATCTCCTGTGGCTTCGCCCCAGCTTGTAATTTGAATAATTTGAAACTCAAATTTTTAAATTAATCCGGCTGCATACGGTGGTATGGCATCTAGTATTATAACTGTTAAAAAAAAATCTAGTTATTGTGCATTTTTTAGCATAAAAAACTAGAGATAATCGCAAACAAAATATTAAAAAGCTGAAATAATTATGGTTTTCAAAACTTTCAGCCTGTTAATTCTTATGTTTAGACTTAGTATAGTTTTTTTTATCAAAAAACTATGTTTAAAAAAATGCCCATCCCCCACTTTTAAGGAATTCTATTTTTTGCATAATCCTGTAATTGCAAACGAGTTCTATCCAAAGTTTTCTTTTTTTTTAATCGAATGGCTAACAGATACAATATTTCAAAGATTTCGAAATTAAAAAAAAAGTTCGTTGAGAGTTCCAGAAGTGCTTATTAAAGTGACACTTTTCGATCAACTTAAAACCCAAAAAGATTACAGTTCCACGAGTTCGGATTAGATTTCTGTTTTCACTCAGAAGGGTTCTTCAGTATTTTGTTGCAATATCTTTTTAAGCGACGTCAAGTAATTTATTTTTTTGTCTTCATCTGTTTTTTGTTTGTAAAGACATAAAACATACAAGGTGAAAATTAAAAAATTATTATTATTTTTTTTTAAAGACATGAGGTTCATACACGATTGACTTTTAAAGATCAGTAAAAATTCCAGTAAAAACGTATTACATTTAAAAATAATAACTGCTCTAGAACAAACAGGAAATAAGGAAAAGGTCAACCGTTCCAGTTGCTAGACCGTGCAGATAATTTTCGGATATTCAGGCAACAGGTAGCTTTAGTATTTCTTTTTTCATTTACTGTTTGTAATTTTTATTCATTTATATTTTTTTTAGAATCTTGTGAAAAATATGTAGATTCTTACTAATTAGCAGGCAACATATTGGCGCCTTTTGAATTAGTAAGAAACTAATTCTGCAAAAATTCCAAAAATTTTACTTTAAAAAGTATATGTTATGTTCTGGATTAAAAGATTAAAAATCAAGAGATTTACAAACAACTATTCGTGAAATTGATAGAATGTCACTAATTACTAGAACAATTATTATACTAATGTAATTAAAGAAAATTGAGTCACAAAAGATTAGTAAAAAAATACTAATCCCATTAGTCAAAATATTTACTAATTTCATATTGAAAATCTACTAATTGTTCATCTAGAATATATAAATGTCTTTAGGGATGTATATATTAATTAAAATAGGGTTATAGAAATGTAAAATGTGATAAATAGAAAAATTTAATAAAAGAACACGATTGTGTAACAATGTAACTTTATGATAACAATGAGCAGGCAATATTGTGAAACTTGTAAACAAGCTACGTCATCTCCGCCAAGATAATGTGTTTGCAAGTTTTTCACCAATTAACTTTATTCTTAAAATAAACTCCTGATAAACAATCTGTAACTACAACATTATAGGATGCACAAAAGAAGATATAATTAAACTTAGGTTTTCTCATTTTACGCGAAATCCGTAACATTGACAACACAATTTTCAGAATAAAAGATGCATGTGTATTTTTTCGATATCCGAAAGTCGCATTAAAATATTGTTCTTTTAAGTCTAATATTTGTCAAAATTATTAAAAATGTCACTTAAAACATCAGCGATGAAAAAATCTGTCCAGTATATTTATATGAATTTGTGAAATCAAAATTGGCCAAGCCGTTATGGAAAAAATATTCATAATAAAATATATAAAAAAATACTTTTATAAAGTGCCCTACAGAAATTTAAAAATACATTTGAAAAAGCCACATTGGGCATTATACAATTTGGCAGGATTATATTAGACGATGAATCTCCTCCCAGAAATTTTATATTAAATTAATTTTGCTTGTAACATTTAATCCCGCTGAGTTTTATAAATTTCAATATGGCATTTAAAAATGTATTTAAAAATGTATGTGGGGCACTTTATAAAAAAGTTTCTTACAATATTTCATTATGAATATTTTTTCTTAAATTACTTGGCCAAATTTGATTCAACACATTTATATAGATGTACTTGGCAAATTTTTTTCATCGCTGATGTTTTTGGTGGGATATCATGTTTTTTTCTTATTGAACAAAATAAAATAGGTACGATCAATTAATATAATTTAAATAAAATATCCTAATTTACTAAATATGAGAAATTAAATAAATTGTTTGAAGAATTTTAGTTAAAAATTATTTTAATTGAATAAATTGATTGATTCTTCAATTCAATAAATGATACCATATTATTCAATTAAAATTTGTTGAATGATTGTAAAAAAAATATATTTTTCACCTTTGATCACGTCTGCACCCTAATCTGACCAATCGATTTACACAAACTGTGAATGAGAGGTCATCTCTGAATTTTCATTTTTCACACTAAATACGTGAAATTTTAAAAACAATGCAAGATATCAAAAATTCTTGAAAAATATATCGACAATCTCTTACTACTGACTTCTGTTTAAAATTTGATACAAATCGGATTAACAGTGCAGTATTGTTGAATTATTGTGAAAAAAATTAATTTTTCACCTGTGTTCACATCTGCAGTCTAATACATATGTAAAACAGAACGTTGCTGACGTAAAATTTCATGAAGTAACAAAATAAAAATTTTGAAGAACAATTTATTTGTTAAAAGTTTTTAAACACTTAAATTCGAGCTAAAATTAGATTCTGAAATCTGAGAACAAGGAAATAAGTATTATCAGTCTGT
>CAKNWW010334647.1:0-10488 GCA_932074435.1 Andricus kollari
TGAACGATGGGAGATAACGCAAAAGAACAAGAGGAATTTGTTATATAACTTTTTTCGAAGTGTAAACTTTTATCTCAACCTTTTTTCTTATCTGAAATTGAATCCGAGAAAGAGTAGAAAATTCGATTGTAAGAAAAAAAAGTCTACTGACCACATAAGTTATTTAACCAGCATCAAACTCACAAGATATTTTCCTTATCAAAAGCATAAATTAGAAAAAATTGCAAACAATTAATCAAATTTAAGGGTGGGTTTTTAAAGGAAATCTACTTTTAATTTTTCAAATAAATTGCCGGCGTATTGTTAATTTTAAACCCTTTTAAATGTTCTGGTGGGTTACGAAAGAAAATGATAAACGCTATTAGACTCAAAAAGAAAATAATCGTAAACGTTTGTGAATTTCATGGCTGGTGGGGCCACACCTCTACCGCGAGTCGTCGGGTTATTTTTGTCAAGCGACGTTCATTGGCTGCCCCCACCTTGTATCGATGTGCGCGCTGTAAGTAACTTATTCAACTTCGCATGTACCGAAAAGCGCGGATCTATTTTAAATCAATAAATACTATCAATAATGATACAGATAAATATGAAAAACAAATTTTCATTAAAAAAAAAAAATTAATTGAATCGAAGATTTAGCCTATTTTTTATATTGATTTTATCGAAAAAAGTCGTAATGATACATTGTTTGAGTTTTCGAGTACTATCGATGGCCGTACATAGAATTTTCAAATCTTGCCAAAAATGGTTTCATTTTTTTTAATGCTCTAACTTTTTGAATTCTTATCCAAAATAGCTGGTTAATGACATAAATATAGAATTATTAAATTAATAAATAAATATAAAATAAAAAAGTCGTGTGTTTTTTAACGTTTAGAAATAAAAATTGCATTTAGAAAAGGTCAAATTCGTGCAAACCCACTTACTAAAAACGCTGATACCATTATATGGATGAACGGTATCTCGAAAATTTCTAATGTAGCCGAAGCGTTTAAAATTCACGCTGATTAAAAAAGTTTCAAAATGCTCTTTGAAAAAAAATGGATCACCAAACATTTGATAAAATGCATGTTGAAAATAAACTTTTCGATTACATTCATTATAATTATTCAGTTTTCGAAATCACGCTGTTGTTCATAAGTTTCAGTATTAGAAACTCGTTTCTGTCAAAAGTCCGGCCTTTTCAAACAGCCAGAGGCTAATACTGAAACATTTGAAAAAAATATTGACTAATGAAAATGGTTGATTTTAGAACTTTTAACAATATTTTTGTCCAATTCCATCATTCAGGGACTTTTGAAAACATCTAACGTATGTGAATATCGAAATTCCTGTTGGAAAAAGTCCGGATATTGAGGGAATCCAGAATATTTAAAGAAAAAATCCATGATTTAAGGCCAATTCAGAGAATTTAATGGATTTTGGAGCATTTAGGAAATTTAAGGAATTCAGAAAATTCGAAGAATTTCGGTAATTAAGAACATTTGAAGAATTCAGGAAATTTAGAATATTCACGGATATTAGGGATTTCAGATAATTTAAAGAATTCAGAAGTTTTAAGGAATTTAGATAATCTGCCCAATTTTCATTTTTCTAAACATAAAACATTTTTAATATTTACTTTTTTATGTAATAATCTCAGATGATTAAAGAATGCACTTCTGCCTAAAATTAAAAAATTGCACCTATAATATATTTTGTCATTTGATATAATTAGTTTTCTAATGATACGTATTGAATTTTGCAGCAAAATGTGGTTTCTAGCAAATAAATATTAAAACCTGAAGCTATGAAAATAAAATTTGGATTGTTTTAGCCGCCCTCACTGTGATTGGCTATGGATGCAGCATATCATGGACATCACCGGCTCTGCCTCACTTAACCAGCGATAAATCCTAATTTCCAGTATCTGAAACTGAAAGTTGGTGGATTGCATCTTTCGCAAATGTAGGAATAATCCTAGGATGTATTTCAAATGCCCTAATGATAGATAAAATAGGCAGGAAAAATACCCTCCTTGTTTTATCAATTCCTCAAATAACAGCCTCTGTTTCAATCTTCCTCGCCAGAAACTGGATTGTGCTTTGCATATCAAGATTAATAATTGGAATAGGATATGGAGAAGGTTTATGTGCAACAAATACCTATCTTAGCGAAATTGGGGATAAACAAAGCAGGGGAATTTTCCTTGCTATGATCAAACTTTCAATAAATGCAGGAATATTTTTTGTCATACTACTTGGATCTTACTTGCCATATAATACAATGAACCTCGTTCTTATTGCTTTACCCTTAAGTTTTATTTTTACATTTCCTTTCATGCCTGACTCTTTCGATTGGTCAAAACAGAAGAAGAAAACTTCATGTTCTTGCAACCATAAAGAAGAAAAAGAAAATAGAGTAAGAAATTTGTTTTGTCAGAAAAACAATCGAAAGGCTCTAATGATTGTGTGTCTCATTTTTGCAACTGAATGTCTTTCTGCTCATGTGGCAATCATGACATACACTCAAGAAATATTTGATTATAGTCCTTCATTATCAGTGGAATATTCGACTTTAGTTTTTGGAGGAGTGAAAATAATAGGTTCTTTTTTGTCTACACAAATTGTTGAGAGAGTGGATAGAAAAGTTTTATTTCTTGGCTCCGGGATTCTAGCTACCATAGTCCAAGGAATTCTGGGAACATTCTTTTTCTTGAAATACAATATGAAGATGAATGTATCTTCAGCTAGTTGGGTACCTCTTTTTGGAATAACGATGTACGAAGCGGTTGGAAATCCTGGAATTGGAAGCATGGGTTATGTTTATTCCGGGGAATTGTTTTCGCCAGATGTCAAAGGATTGGGAATAACTTTTTCGTTTATATTTTTCAATGCCATCGCCTTTTTGGTGAAATTGCAATATCATACTGTTGTTAATATTGTTGGGATTTCTGGGACTTTTTTCTTTTTCTCTGCATTCTGTGTCGTTGGAACTGGAATCGTTTTTTATATTGCACCTGAAACGAGAGGAAAAAGTTTTAAGGAAATTCAGGAAATTATGAATTCAGTGAAAAAGGCGGACGAAGCATAATATTTTTATTCTAAATACGCTTCATTCAATGTATGCTCGTAGAAAATGAATGCAAATAAATCTTTTAAAAAAAGAAGAACGTGAATCAAAGTTCATTTTGCAAGGATTGTTTGCAAATTAACAAAATTCTTTTATGTTCTATGGTTGACAAAAGTTGTGAACATTTACCAAATGTCGTTATCTTGAAAAAATTTACAAAAGATCTACATTTCGCAAGGATGCTTGCCAAATTGTTTTATTTTCTATGGTAGATTTTTTTAAACATTGATAAAATGTCGTTATTTTGCAAAGTCTGACAAAATTTCTCAATTTAGCAAGGATTCTTGCCAAATCGATTAAATTTATTCACTTTCTAAGGTTGATCAAGTCTTTTAAAGATTGGCCAAATGTCGACATGTTATACAAATTAACAAAATTCTTTCATTTGTTAAGGAGCCACATAAAACTAACAACATGTATTTATTTTATAGAGATAAATTGTTATAAGCCACGGCTCAAAAATAATGAACACCGAGCGAATCTTGAATTCGTTCCCTTTGAGCACCACTTGTAATTTTCATGGGAAATTCTCAAGCGAAGATCTACGGGTCGAAATCAACATTCGTCGGTGTTTCAAGACGAGTTTGCTTACTACCGTTTTAGGGCCTCCTTCCTGCACCAACTTTCTCTTTAAATCTGGCAAAAATCTGCCAGGACGGCGATTTTCAGCTCGTCAAAATTCTACTTGCCCCTCGAATTGGGACTCATGGAACCAGCTCAGCTGAGCTTTCTATCACTTTCTCGGTCTACTTCGAGATCTCGAGATATTTACCCTCCTTCGGTTTTCATGAGTCTATTGAATGTTCTCATTTCATTCTTTATCTTTCAAACTCTGATCCATTTTGGAGGATATTTCCGAAATATTAATTTTCTTATATTTGGGGCGGGTCAGTTGATTTTGAAAGCAGGAGGTTGGGAAATTTTTATATCAGTTTCTAGCTTTGAATCAATGTGGCTCTAAAATTATAAAGTTGCCTTGGATTACAATTTTTGTTTTGCGTTTCGTATTACCATAGTTTTAATTTTTGAGGATCATATTTCGATAGTTTTATTTTATTCTTTATGAATTGTATATAAGCTAATAATATAAGTAAAATTGTTCATCTGCATTTAGGAATTCTTGCATGTCCATAAATGTTTTATATCTTATCTTAATTACCTTTTAGAGATAGAATTTTGAATTTTTAACACCTAAGACGCTCTTTTTTTACGCATGTAATTTTTATCTGTAAATTTCAGATTTTTTTTGTTTAGCATAAATAGTACTTTAGTTAGTTTCGAACGTTCAAGGCTGAGAGGAATAGTGGATATGCTCTCTCTGTTCCTGTACCGCCGAGTGTTTGGTTTGAATAAAGTTAGTGATTAAAAATTCAGTTTTCTTTCTTCGAGTGCCTAAACCCTTCCAGAGTTGCGATTCTCCGGCCTCAAGCAGGACCAGCTACCACCTCGCCTACTTTCTCGAGCCCTTCTTCATTCTGATCTGTTTACCAGGGATCTGAACAAATTTCGAAGCCGCGATTTTCCAGCCTCAGCAGAAGCAGTTTCAGCCTCGTTTACTTTTCGAAGTCTTTCCTCAATTCGGTCTATTTATCAGGGTAACGTACACCAATCATTTAATTTATTTTTGATCAACCATTTAATTTCTTGTCCTGTCCTCCGATCAATATTTTCGTTTGTCTATTTGCAACAACCATTATCACGAACTAAACAAACGGGACCTCCGGGAACCGAATGCTAAGACCGTGCCCTTATTTCTTTATATTCTTGTGGCAATGTTATTTTGATGATTAACTCTGGTATTTACTCGTATCTGTTCAACCTAGTACGAACTTAACAAACGGGACCTCCGGGCACCAAATGCTAAGGCCTTGCCCTTAATTTTTATTCTTGTGAAAATATTAATTTGATGATTGATTGATGTATTTATTCGCACATGCCTGAAATATCGCGAAGTTAGCAAACGGGACCTCCGGAAACCGTATGCTTAGGCCGCCCCCCCCCTCATTTCTTTTTTTACAATTTTGTATCCACGTTTGTTGGATCATAATTAGCAATTATCTAATACCGTGAATGTTTTTCAAGATGTAATATGTCTCGCTTCATTTAATCTCTATCATTAGCGTATGTTGACGGGTCCTTATCAACCCCTTTCGGACGGGCCTTATGTAGATTTTGGGTTCATCATCTACAAGTATCCGCTAATTTGTATGTCTCATCTTTAGATGCGGACCGCTAACTCTGACTCCTTCTCCGTTTTCGCCGGCGCCGCAAAGCGAATCTCCCTCTCAGTTTATGGTGCCCGTCGCGAGTCTAACCAAAGCACCCATTGGTCATTCCGCAAAAATCAAGGGGATCAATCCGTTAAAAAAAAACGTTTAGGGCAGGGACCCCGACAGCGTCTTTAGCGCCGCCTGAAGAAAGCTGCTGCACTATCGGTCGCGAATGGAATCCCGGTCAAACCTCTCGAACCACGTCCTTGTGTTTCTCATTCCGACCCTAACCTCTCATCGTTATCAGATGCAGCGAACGTTGCCAGAAGCACGATCAAACTCGTTGACCCTCTGTCTCTCCCGCATCTGAAATTGTCCGAGAAACCCTTCCGTCCAGTCGCAATCCCAGAACTGATTTTTACACCCATGAAAGAGCTGTTTGCACCCGCTGAACTCCTCGGCGACGATATTGTATTTATCCCCGTTGGAAGCTCGCCAGAGAAATTTCCCGACACCCCTGTTAAGTCGGTAAGACGGAATATACAATTCTAGGCTCGCCTTTTTCGGAATCTACAATCCTAGGCTCGCTTGCTTTAGACAGACTCCTAAGAGCAGATCTTTCCTTTCCTCATTTCAAGATAACGTGGCTCCACATCGATCTCTACCGGGGTAGATAACAAAATACAAGATATTTATAATTAGTGAACATTGACAAACATTGTCATTTTGTAAGGATCCTTTTAAAATTGATGCAAGTCTTAATCTTGTAAAGATACTTTCACAATTGACAAAACGTCTTCATTTTGTAAGGATCCTTGCCAACTTGACAAAATATTTTTATTTTCGAAGGTTTATAAAGTTTTGTAAACATTGAGCAAATGCTGTCATCTTATACAAATGCGACAAAGTAGGCGCTACGTGCCTACGAAAAAGAGTTTCGCTTACCCTATAGCCCTATGTCTATTTTAGGCCAAATGTCAGTTTAATATTTCTTGTTATTGTTAAACTTTCTCTGAATACAGGATTTTTTGCCCTGCATTTTTGGTAAAATTGCAATTTCGAGTTGCCTTTAGTAATGTTGCATTGCTTCTACATTTTTTTCTTCTGTCATCTGCTGCGAAAAGAGTTTGAAGTATGGTACAGAAAATAAAAAAGTAATTGTATGCAAAAAGAATGGTACGTTCTCCAAAATTTTTCGAATAAAACCATGCAAGTGTCTTTTTGACAATCTGCGATTGAAAGCTAGGGGATCTAAGGTCTCAAAAAAAATTATTTACAAAAATTCTTAGTTTTGAAAAACAGTCAAAACGAGCCAAATTTAACCAATAAAATCCAACCACAAATATTGACGGCCATATTTTCGTATAGCAAAAAATAAGTGTACCAATTTTGTTAAGAGTTTATCAAAAGAAAGAGATTCAAAGTGTTTGTTTAGTTTTTGTTAATTTTGACTATTACCCGCAGAATAATATTTTTTTAAATAATTTTTTCTCGACCTTCGGTCCCATATCTTCCGATCGCCGATGACCTTGCCGTATCAATTATATAGAAAACGAGTTAGAATAAACCTGAATTGATAAGCATTGCATGGTACGACGTACAAGTAGAATATATTTTCAATTCGAAATTCATCATGTTGTGAACAAGTTTTATAATTGTGAAATTGATTTTCGTGAGCTCATTAATATATTTATTTATTGAAGATAAGAAATTGTTTGGAAACTGTATGCAAACGTTTTTAAATAAACATCTTTTTAACAATGACTGCAAAAGAAAATAATCAGTTTATATTAAGATACACTGCTGGAATAATAGGTGAGTTTTTGTTGTATTATTATTGTATCAATTATTTTTCATTCTTTCAATTCAGTGTATTCTTCTTTATTCCTTTGAATCGTTTGGAATGCTTTCAAACTCATTCAAGTTATTTTAAATTATTTTAGCTTTTTCGAAATCTTTTGAATTCCTCCAAATTTCCTGATATACTTCTCTGAATTTATCTAAATTTCCTAAATCGTCTAAACTTTTTGAATTCATCTAAATTCCTTAAATTCCTTGCATTTTTTTTAAATCTATGGAATAAACTGAGTTCGCGGAATTCCCTCAATCATCTGAATTCCTTGAAATCGTATAATTCGTTGAATTTCTTGAATTCTGAAAATCATCTGAATCGCAAGGCCTTCATAATAATGCAAATCATTCAGAAGAACTCAGAAGGATTGAAGCAATTCAGAGATTTCAGAAAATTCAAATTATTTCAGAAATTTAGAGGAATTCAGATGAATAGAAGGAACTTAGGGATTTGAAAGAACACAGAATATTTAAGGAGTTCAAGGAATGAGAATTTTCTAAATTCTTTATATATTATTAATTGAGGTAATTCCAGGAAGTCACGAAATTTAGAGAAATCAAATATTTCAGGATATTCAAGGAATTTAGAGAATTTCCGGGATTCCCAATCATTTGGGACATTCAAGAAATTCCTAGAATTCAAAGAATTTCAAATATTCAGAAAATTGAAGGAATTCAGGAAATTCAGAATATTCAAGAATTTTAGGCATTTCAGAGAATTTAAGAAATTTAGGAAATATGCTAAATTCTCATTGCTCTAAATATAAGACAATGCCTTTTGAAGAAAGAAGTGAACATTTCAATTTTTACTTTTTTATGTAATAAACTAAGAAGGTAAAAACTCTCCTCTAGCTTGCAACTTAAAAATTTTACTCATGCTAACTTTTAAAAATTGATTTAATTATTTTTACTGGAACTAACTTCATTTTGGGAACAGAATATATTAGCTGCTAATACTTGTAGATTATTGTTAGTAATTAATTGCGCTTACTAAATTTGGTTGTAAAGTTGAAATGCTAGCAAATAAATACTAAAACCTTAAGCTATGAAAAACAAATTTGGATTCTTTTAGCCTGCCTCGCTGTTATTGGCTATGGATGCAGCGTCTCATGGTCGTCACCAGCACTGCCTCACCTAACCAGCGAAAAATCCGAATTTCCAGTATCCGAAGCTCAAAGTTCGTGGATTGCATCTCTCGTTAACGTCGGAATGATCCTGGGATATATTTTAAATTCCATAATCATAGATAAAATAGGTAGAAAAAATACCCTCCTTGTTTTATCCATTCCTCAAATAACAGCCTCTGTTTCAATCTTTCTAGCCAGAAACTGGATTGTCCTTTGCGTATCAAGAGTAATAATTGGAATAGGATATGGAGGAGGTTTATGTGCAGCAAATGCCTATCTTAGCGAAATTGGGGACAAAAAAAGTAGAGGAATTTTTCTTGCGATGATCAAACTATCAATAAATGCAGGAATAGTTTTTGTCATGCTACTTGGAACTTACTTGTCATATAATACAATGAACCTTGTAGTTATTGTTGTACCTCTAATTTTTATTCTAACATTTCCTTTCATGCCCGACTCTTCAGATTGGTCGGAAATGAAAAAGGAAACTCCATGTTCTTGCAACGATAAAGAAGAAAAAGAAAATAGAGTAAGAAATTTGTTTTGTCAGAAAAACAATCGAAAGGCATTAATGATTGTGTGTCTCATTCTTGCAACTGAATCTTTTTCTGGTCATGCGGTAATTATGGCATACACTCAAGAAATTTTTGATTACAGTCCTTGGTTATCAGCTAAACATTCGACTTTAGTTTTGGGGTTTGCAAAAATAATAGGATCATATATTTTTATGCACATTTTTGAGAGAGTGGATAGAAAAACTTTACTTCTTGGCTGCGGAATTTCAGCTAGCATAGCCCAGGGAATTTCGGCAATCTTTTTTTTCTTAAAATATAATATGGAAATGAATGTATCCTCAATTAGCTGGATACCTATTTTTGGAATTTCGATGTACGAAATTTTCGGAGATGGTGGAATTGGAAGCATGGCTTTTGTATATTGCGGGGAATTATTTTCACCGGATGTGAAAGGTTTAGGAATAACTTTTTCAAACGCTATTTATGAAGCTATCGCCTTTTTGGTGAAATTGGAATATCATGCTCTCGTTAATACTGTTGGGATTTCTGGGACTTTTTTCTTTTTCTCAGCTGTTTGTGTAACTGGAACTGGAATTGCTTTTTGTATCGCACCTGAAACGAGGGGAAAAAGTTTGAAGGACATACAGGAAATTATGAATTAAGGAAAAAATGTAGATCAAGTATAACTTTTTTCAGGGATCAAACCAATGATCTATATTAAGAAAAAAGAAAAATGGAACCTGGACTTCCATTTATTTGTAATATAGTATTTAATATATATGTTTTATTCAATGTATGCTCGTAAAAAAAGGATACAAATAAAAAAAATGAAGAATCTAAATCAACCCTTAGCGTCGTATTACGAAAATTCTTGGAATTTCATCTCATTCATGAGACTTGCGCAAATACAGAAAATTTTCTTTCTTATTGTTTCTTATCAGAAAACAATTGAATAAGAAAAATCATTAATAGCATCCATGACGCGTGACACACAAGAATTAAAGTTTGATTAAATCGCATGATAAACTCAAACGCATAATATATGCACGATAATGTGGGAACAACTTTTTAAAGTCGTTAGTTGAATCTTTTCAGCTCATGTGTGAAGATGTTTAAATTTGTTAGTATATTATAGCGAATTAAACATTGGCCCACAAGTAAATTATTTTGGAAATAAAATGTTGTTTTGGAAATGCAGAAATATTGTTCCAAAGAAAGAAAGTGATTTTAAGCTTCAATATGCTGTGGCAATTGTAGGTGAGTCTTATTTCACCTCTTATAATTCATTAATATTTTTAAAATGGAAATTTTCAAATAAGCTCTTAACTTACAAATCTCTTAAAATTGGTGATATTGAATCCATACAAAAGTCATAAAGGTTAATCATTTTCCTCCTGCTGATTCTTGAATAAATAAATAACCGAAAAATGAGAAATAATAGTCAAGATGACGTTTTGTACGAATTGACGAAATGTCTATATTTTCTAAAAATTGACCAAAAAAACAAACTTTATTTTGTGTAGATCATTCTGTGAGGATCCTTGCCAAATTGATCAAATCTCTTTATCTTCTAAGGATCTTTACTAAACTGAAAAATTCTTATAAACATTGACATTATTCCTTTATCTTGAGTTTTATAAAGAACTTCATTTATTTTATTCCATGAAAAAAAAA
>CAKNWW010334652.1:0-14318 GCA_932074435.1 Andricus kollari
GCTCAAAATCCATCTGATTTTTGACCGATAGCCTGTGTTCCAAAAATACATAAATGTCTTAGAGCTATCATAGCAGACAAGGCATATTCTCACTGCAACGAGAATCACATCCTTACAAAAGGCGCAGTAAAGATCTAGTCACCATAAACGATGTTGCCATGATGCAAGCTCGTAAACATCAAAGAAACTTGCGCATGCCCCACGCATCATTGACTTCCTAAGTCGTGCGATGATACTTTGGGGTACCAGAATAAAGTATTTTGATCATGAACAATTAAGGATAACTAGATCAATACGCATTGCGACGCGTATATTTCAAGGAGACTCCTTCAGTGAATTATGGCTCTGTTTAGCGTGGAACCCACCGCGCAAAACACTAAATAGCATGTCTCATGGGTTCCGAATACATGATAACGAAGATGTCATCAAGTGACCCATCTCCTATACATGGATGACCTGAAGCTATACGCTACTTCGGACCAGAAAAAGTAACTAATTACATCCTTATCTCATCAGGCACTTGATTTAGTTCGTAGCTATGATGGAAAACTTGGTTCTTTTTAACCCGAGCACTGAACGCAACAAATGAGATCTCTTTCAACAGCGAAACAGCGCCTTGAACGGCGATTAAAGTGGATTTAGGAAAATTCCACCCTTTACACTCATCCTTCCCGCCTGTTCAATAAAACGGCACGTGCCTTTAAAAATCCGCCTAGACGAGAGCAAGTATCTGGGAGCAAGTATATGGAGATACTTATCAGCGAAATGCATACGCTTCAGATATATCACTCTTTCGTAACTTTTGCCAAAGGCAAAGGTTACAAGGACCAGAGGAAGAGTGTCCACTAATGACTGCTGAAGAAGCGAAGCGAGTTATCGGTAGAACTAAAAACTTTTCGACGCCAGGGCCAGATAAAATCAACAACTTTTGGTGGAAGAAGTTCACTTCTACGCCTCATATATTTA
This sequence comes from Andricus kollari, assembly GCA_932074435.1. Taxonomy (NCBI): domain Eukaryota; kingdom Metazoa; phylum Arthropoda; class Insecta; order Hymenoptera; family Cynipidae; genus Andricus; species Andricus kollari. Next base: position 967 of record CAKNWW010334652.1, read on the forward strand.
CTACTTTCTTAAGCGGAAAACAACCCATCCAGCAGCGGCTAGTGTAACGACGCACGGTATTGATCCCTAAGACCGGAGATTTGTCAAGTCCAAAGAACTACATGCCCATAGATTGTTTAAATACCAGCTACAAGCTATTCACTCGCATCCTCAAAGAGATGATATTAACATCTATCGAGCCGGTATGGAGTGCAATAGTTGAACAACGTGAATACAAGAGAGGGCTCGTAGGTTTCAGGGAGAATCTGTTAATAGACATGGAATTCAACATCTTGGTAATGGAGAAACATATACATATCTCGGAATACCACAAGCGAAAACCCAGAATGTACGTGTGTTAAAAACGGCCCTTGCAAAAAGATATCGCCAAATTCTCAGAAAAATGTGGGCTTCCGAATTATCTCGAAAGACCAAGATCCAGGCGACCCATATGCTGGCCGTTCCTATACTGCTCTACACATTTGGCGCAGTAAAATGGAACGTCGGTGAGTTGAAGTAACTAGACCGAAGCACACGCAAGATGACACGCAAGATGACAATCCTCGAGGTAAAGGGAGTAAATGCTAAGCTTGGAGTGTCTTCATCGAAGAACGGTTCTGGCTACAGCCTGCTCAGATCTAAATAGTGCAGATTCTCTGCGACTCGTATATCAATATGAAGTCATCAATGTTGCGTCGTTTCTATACCGTGCGGCAGATAGGGCCGCAGAGGAGCTTGGCCTCCCATTTGATTCCAGCGATACTACACATGGCCTAGCATCACTAACACCTTCGATGCTCAAAAGTCGTGTTTCTTCTACTAAGAGAACATGCTGACAAGCCCCTTCATGGTAAATTCCACGGCATTATACGTAGAGACGAGCTATCGCTGGGTCTGTCCAACATCTTTATCAAGTCTTCTGGATTGATATCGAAAACTGAGGGATTTCTTTTTGTCTGGCAAGACGGCATTATACACACCTTAGTTTACCGCGAGCGAATAATGAATGTATCTGTAGGCGATTCCAACTGCCGAGTGTGCATGCAAGAGCCAGGAACACTTGGATCTGTTCTCAGTAGATGCTCAAAGTATGCACGCTGCGGGTACATAGAGAGACGCAATGCGGTTCTAAAAGTGTTATACTACCATCTTAGGCACTTCTATCGACAATATCGCCTGATATTGTCCTCCAAAATCTGAAGACCAAGATCATTTACGTGATTGAATTCTCGGCTCCAGGTGATGGTAATATCAGGGCACTTCTTTTCGAGCTTAGCTGCCTGTACCAAAACTACAAAGTCAATCTTGTAGTTCTCATAATCTTCTAGGTATGAAAGTTTTATTTCTTAGCCAAGTCAATAAGATTCTGGCTTACCAGCATCAGGCTCATTCCATTGCGAGCCGGATGCAAAAGGCTGTTCTTGTGGGATCACTTCGTCTGGTCCATCAACACTGTTCCTCATAACATTCTACAAAGATTGATAGCTGTAAAAAAGTATCCAGAGTTAAAACCTTCATCAACAACTGTCCCGTCTGCCGCGTAAGGTCATCCGCGGCTAGAGCTGACTCCAAGGAAAATTGTTGCATGATGTTATCTCGCGTAAATTTCCCGATCTTGATTACCTTCTAGGGCAGAAGGAACAGAAGTGAATGACGTACACGTTTCAGTTGCGTCGGGATTAGTTGCTTTAAGTAAACATGATCGTAGCTTCCGGAGCCTACAACTTCTCAATAATAATAAGCAGCGTCTTTTTAGTTCTAAAAAGAGCCGTTAAACACAACAGGAGGAGGAACAACGAATGCGCATGTATATCCGCGTCGGAACTTGCCACTTACATGCTCGATGAGAAGAATATATGTTGGTGTTTTCTCGATTGTTAACGTCACTGTGGGGCTTTAGTCCACTGAGCATAGTCGCACGTTCCGGCTGGCCGTGATTGGGGAAAGTATCGTGTGCTGCAAGCGGGATACGTCGATTTCCAACTCGCATGATTTGCAGTGCTCGCTACGCTCGCATGGTAAACTTCATGCTCATTAATAACCGACTGTGTATTCCGCTTGTTGCGCAATGTACTATTATTCCTATAATATACAGAAGCGTGTAATGCAACGCGACGGCCACTTTGAAGCTAAACTACCGAAATTCTGAAAATTGTGTCTTCAAAGCTTTCGTATCCAATTATACGCGAAACATAACCCCTAACATTTTCAAGTGAATATAAATACTCCGTTTTAGCGAAATAATGTTTTAGATTGTTAGAAAATTATTCTCAATTTGGAAACCTAAATAAAAATAGAAGCGCGCCACATTACCCAAAGTATAGGGTAATGTAACGCAAAGGCACTTTTTTTTGAAGAGTCAATAATTAAGCATTTTAATTTATTTAGATTCAATTCTTTCTACATACATGAAGCAAAGCTAATATACTGATGTCCGCGTTACATACTTTACCATCCCATTATCGATTACACTGTTCTTTCATGCGACGAAATCTAAATAACTGGTCATGTTTTAGAATCTAGGTTGTTAATGATTATTGTACTTTATTAATTTGCGTGACTGAACAACTGAACTTGAGTAAGAACAAAGGCAATTGACTAAAGAGTCGCCAGAAAATTGACACAGAAAAGACGAAGTTGAAGTTTGCCAAGTATGGATTTGAAACTTATGTCATTAACTTTAATAAAACTAAGAGTCGTGTTGAAAAACTAAAAACACCTATAGATTCGTCTCCGAAATATCTAGGTGTGGATTATTTTGTTTAGACAATTTGTTAAACAATTAAATTATTTTTCATAGTTGGATTGAAAAATGAACAATACCATTGAATTCGTCTCGAAAATGTCTAGAGGTGTTTCTTTTTTAACCATTTGTTGAACAATTAGCGCTGAACTATAAGAAGTAATGTAATTGTTTAACAAATTTTGTAAACAAAAAAAGTCCACACCTACATATTTCGAAGACGAATCTATAGGTGTTTTTAGTTTTTTGATACGACTGTTAGTTTAAAAAAAATTAATTACATAAGTTTCAAATCCATATCTACAGGCACACAGCAAATGTACGCTAAACAACAAATGCGCAAATTGTTCAACAAAGGTTAAAAAAAAATCCAGATCCAAATATTTTCGAGACGAATTAAATGGTATTGTTCATTTTTCAATCCGACAATTGTTTTGTTTTTAAAAATTGCAGAACTATGGAAAACAATGAATTTGTTAAACAAATTGTTTAAACGAAAAAAAATCCACACCTAGATATTTCGTAGACGAATTTATAGGCGTTTTGGTTTTCTGATTCAACTCTTAGGTTTTTGAAATTAATTATATAAGTTTTAAATCTATATCTCTGGCAAACTTCAACGTCGTCAGAAAAGTCTTTCGTCCGTCGAGACCAGTTGCCTACATACGATTAGCTTAGCACTAAGTGTGCGTTCAGATCACGGCACATAAAACTATGAATATGTGTGTGTGCGTGTGTGTGTGGGTGTTAGTGCAACAACACTAAAAAATCACAGGCATAAGATTAAATGTCGCGTCCCGAACAATGCTACTCATAGTAAGGATCCAATCGTGAAAAGGGCGGAGTCCGGAGAATATCCTGCTGTGTTCCTCTCGAAACAATCGGCCGTGAAATTTGAGAGTAAACCACGTCTAAACTCCACACTTTTATGACAGCCTGCGCAAACTGGAAGAAAATTCGTCTTTTGCGTTGAGTATTCTCTCGTTGAACAGAGTATAGAAGAGACATCATGTCCATTTTTTAAGTATGTAGTGGCTGATGCTGATCACTCAATGTGAATATTTAAACGCGAACAATATACGCAAGAATTCACAATAATCACAACAAATAAAACACTGTACGAAGCTTCCACTAGATAAGATAAAATATATCGATGTTCCCTGAAGTTAAAAAAAAAGTACGGAATGTTCGCTTTTGAGGCATGTATAACGTGCGGGAAGTGACCAATTCCGAAACATTGGTAAAAACTTAAAAAGCATTTATAAAAAGACTGTTTCCAGGGGATACGCTTGCACACTTTGAGCAAGATTACTTTTTCTAGCAGCCGCAATCACAACCTAACTTCATTATGAGTTAAAGCTTGATATACTGATTGCCAGAGGCTAGTCACTGAGAAATCTCAGATTGCTGCGCTGGAAGTCTTAAGAGAACTCTCATGAACTCTTGGAACTCCTAGAAATTTTGGAAATCTTTCGGCACATGTAGAGCATTTACACATATACACCTTTATGATTCACACCCTGCCTCGGTAAGACGAACTGTTAGTCGACTTTATCTAAACGCCGCCGAGTTTAACCGAGTCGGATTTCTCTTGGAGAATCCTGATCGCGAGAAGTTTTGGATATGTCGGAACTCCCGGCAACCTCAAATAAATCTTGCAAATCTCTATACAAATTTGATTGAGACTGTCACATTCATAGTTTTAAGAGTAGTAAAGAATGACTGGACCAACTCGAGTTGATAAGTTGCTATGAATGTCTCATAAATTACCGAAAAATTGCGACAATTTTGGAACATTTTGCATACCTGAAACTTCCGGTAATTTATCGATTTTCCATGAGTTATCGGAAATTTTTGGAATTCAGCCCAAAAAATTTGGATACCTTGAATTTCCACAAATGTATCAATATAATAACAATTTACCAAATTTTTTCTAATTTCTGATATTTCGGAAAATTTCTTTTTATTGTTTCTCAAATTGAAAATTCCCTGCATTTATTACAAAAAATATCGTGTGCAACAGATGGTGAAAGTAGGCAGCTGTAACTTTTATGAAGTTTAAATTAGACTCAACTTCCGAGTCAAAACCGGTTTCGGGGATGGCTCGCACTGGCCTTGGTCTTTAATCGGAGGCCTTCAAACCGCGCACTGCCCGCTTTGACCCTGTGCTCCTGTTGTTTACGAATGGTCAGCAGTTTTAGGAACGCGATAAATCGGTGTCCTTATATCGGAAGTTAAGTGTACTTGCGCAATTGGCTCATCTCCGGGTCCTTCCAGCTCGTTTTTCAATCTGTCTGCAACTCGTCTACAACTCCTCTTCGATTCGCCTCTTCGCTGATCCTCTTCCTGTTGCGTTAACGGCTACTTTTAGAAGTAAAAGGACGCTGATTACACAGGGCCACAAAATGAAATCAAAAAAGTCCTTCGACCAAACCAAGTGGAATATAGGTTTGCAGGTGCGCTGATCACGAATCCGTGACCCTTATGACCCCTACACGTCAGGATCAAGGTCATTTGAAGGTCAACTTCGTTAATTCGAGAGGTATCATCTTTTTGACCCCAGATTCTGAAAAAGCGGAAAATTTTACGTTCGGATACATTTTTACTCACAGCATCGAGTGACATCTAGAGGTCACATGAAGGTCAGAAACATTCTTCAGAATTTCTGAACCTAGTAGCTTGTCATGGTGTGCTAATATCAAGTTGATGATCCTTATAAAATACGTTTTCGGGTGCGCTGATCACGATTCCGTGACCCCTGGGACCCCTACACGTACAAATCAAGGTCATTTGAAGATGAACTTTGTTAATTTAAGAGATATCATATTTTTTACCTCAGATTCTGAAAGAGCAGGAAATTTCACGTTCGGATATATTTTTGCCCACGGGTTCGAGTGACTTCTAGAGGTCACATGAAGGTCAAAGCACTCTTGAGAATGGTTTGCAAGCCAGAATCTTGTTCAGTTGGCTAATAAATGAAGCTTTCATACCTCCAAGACAGCCGATTATGAGAACTACAATATGGACTTTGTAGCCTTGGTACAGCCCTGCTCAGCTCAAAAAGAAGTGCTTGATATTTCGCACGTTTTTTTTCCTCCTTTGCCGTGATATTACCATAGAAGTACCTAAGATGGTAATATAACATTTTTAGAGCCGCCTTGTTTCTCTCTATGTACCCGTAGCGAGCATACTTTGAGCATCCACTGAGAACATGTTCAAGTGTTTCTGGCTCTAGCTTGACGTTTTATTGAACAGACAGGAAGGATGAGTAGAAAAGGTGGAATTTTGTCGAATATACTTTACTCGCCGTTCAAGACGCTGTTTCGCTGTTGCAAGAGATCTTATTTTTGCGGCCAGTGTTGCTTGATGGTGAACAGTTTACACTTGTTCAGCGTATGATTTGCTTTCCTTAAGTTTCGAGCAAGTGCTCTAACTTTTGGAGTGAATTTTTCATTTGATGTTATGTAGCTAATCACGCACTGAATATTTGATGCATGCCGTCTCGCCGTTTCAATTTTAAACTGAAACTGTGCAATACCCTCGCGAGTCTTAATCAAGCGTACTGAAGCATCGTTACTTCTATCGTCGCTAAGCAGGCAGGCCGCCTTCTCGTAACCTACAAAGTTCAGATTCCAGAGATTAACATCTTCGTGGAGAAAATAGGGGAGAGCAGTATTAGCTTAAGCTGATTGGTCCATCCTGAAAAAGACTTTTTGGTGGATAGATCTCCTACTTCTCCTACCTCTCATGTTGGCATTATCGGCTATCTGCAAAGGTGGTCTTACTGGAACGGGTGGTATGTTCGCTAGAGGATGTTGCTCTTCTTCTTGTTGATAAAGAGTTTCATATCCGTTTTTTCGCAAAAAGGATACCTGATCTTTTAAATGCTAAGGCGTTTTATGAGCATATTACGAGTGCATATTGACCCAATTGACATGTAACCTCTGCATGAGTCCTCTTCGTGCCAGTGAGCTTCTTTGCCAACAGGTCAATATGCCCCTCCTGAGTTCGTCCGACCATTTAAATCGATGTTCTTAAAAGACGCTGATTGTTATTATTACTATACAATTAAGCCAAGTCTCTTTCGGGGTAAGCGTAACTCACTCGGTTCCAACCACGTCCTACTGCCGGGGATCAAGGAATTCATATGAGCAAAGTGAGAAAGGGAAGTGTAGGAGGAAGTATAAGCGTAACACTGCTCTGACACAGGTCGCTGATCGATCTCTCTGGAAATTGCCCCAGGCAAAGACCTTCACAAAGTCAGCATGTGTCATAAATCACACATAAATACGTAAACTTACTGATAGTTCCATAGTAAGATCCATTCTCCTTACTCTTATCACATCCACTAAGTGAATCTCTCTACGCGGGCCCAATAATATCCAAAGCCTTTCGTTTCAGGCATCCCTCATTCTACTGACACTCTTATCACACATTTCTTATAAACTATTTTTTTTTCAACAATTTCCTGTCCTGGCATACAACTTTAGCTTCCTTCACGTCTAATCTTCTTTTTATGCAAGCTCTTGTGTTTCTATGGCTTTTTAGATCTTGTCACCATAGAGTCTCATTCCCGCATTCTCACCATTGTTGTCTCGGTCTACCTTTGGGTACGCTTGTACGAGCGTAATATACTTGTTTCGTAAATAGTTATCCTTTCATTCTCCCAACATGACCAAACCATCTTAAGAAATTTTGTTCACTCTTGTCAAACAGTCTTTCCTGTGCACCGTATTCGTCGAGAATCCTTTCACTACGGACTTTTTTCATTAGGGTTTTACCGCATATATATGCCACAGGAATTGTATACCAACCACGTTGACTTTACTCTTATCCTTTTCTTGATAGGGCCAAGTCTCAATACCGTGAAGTGCAGTTTGAGCAAGTACAGAATTATATATTGCAAATTTAGCCTAATTTGTTATATTTCTACTTCTGGAAATGGCTCCTACACAGCCAATGACCTTCCTACCCTCGTTTATACGCCTGGCTATCTTACCATCGATCTTTCCATCGGAAGTACATAAACGTCCAAGTCACACGTAATTCTCAACTTGTTCTATCTTCTCTTCTTCTAAGGCAATTTTGCATACTGTTTTCTCACCCTTTCCTCCAAACAGTATAATTTTTGTTTTATTTACGTAACAACCTTATGATCTGCAAACCCACGCGCCTTCACTGTCCCGAGATCAACACCTTCGTCGAAGAGGGCCATTCTTAGACACTTAACCATGAATATTAAACAGGCAAAAGAATATAACTCATCCTTGCCGAATATCAAACCAGTTACTTAGTTGATTATTTACCCTCACACACGCCTGACTCTACTTGCAGATATTGTTTTTATTGCTTTAGAGAGTCAACCATTGATTACGTACTCTTACAGGGTCTACCAAAGTCTTATTCTACCCACCTTGTCAAATGCTTCTTCCAGGCCAACAAATGCACAGAAAACTTTTTTGTTTAGTCTCAAACTTTTTTCTGTGATCCGTGTCAGCCTAAATATCTAAGCCCCACATGATCTTCCTGGCATAAATCTACATTGAATTTCCAAAACGCATAAATCATGCCTGCATAACATGAAATGTATTAATATTATAGGCTAATCGATTCGTCTCATTCCAAAGAGTCTTTTATATTCTTGCATCAAATAAATACTATGAAGATTTAAAAAATTGTATTGAATATTTTTCTTAATTTTGAGTTTCCTGAGATGAAAATAAGCCCTCTGAGTTCCATAAATTCATCTACAAATTAATTTTTTGTTTAACCTTCACCATCACAATGCTTCCTTTATGAGGAAGCAAAAATATACGTACCTACCTTCTTTTATTAATTAAATATACACTCGAACTTGGATTTGACCCTGATTTTGTTTCTGACATTCAGCTCAAATCCAGGTTCTCTGAACGTAAACATCAGGGCCGTGTGAACACCGGGAGTGAACTGCGCAATGCAATGTGGCGAAATGTGACGTAGTTATTCAGTTAGGCAGTTAGGGTACAGCGCTTTATCGCTATGCTACTGTTCTTTCACGCATCACGGAACACGGCACATCCCCCCGCGGCTCCTCTCATCCGTAACCGCCGCGCGGCGTCAATTCTCGGAAGAGTCAAATCAATTTTCTTCTTATCCAAGTTCGAGTGTATAATCAAGACAAGAACAACGTTACAAAATTATGGGCTTTTTATCACATACTTTGTAAATGAACTATACATATTATCTTAAAACAGAAATCAAATTAAAACTGCGGGGAAAGTGCAATTATTTTCACTAAACCTTTATCAGTTCTTATTAGAGAAATGAAGCACCATAAGTTTATTGCTATTTATTTTTCAATACGTCTTATAAACCTGTTCAACATTACATCGTTCGTAGAAAAGTAAAACTTAGCAAATATAGATTAGATTATATTAAGAGATTATTGAAGCTCTGGGACAGTGTCTCCTAAAGCAAAAAATCAAGTAGAGTAAGAAGAATATATTTTATATGTAAAATTAAATTAAATTACAATATGGTAGAGAGAACGCACGAGCGAAGATCACGAAAATACTTTTTTCTATTTCTTAAAACACTCAAGCGGAAATTTCTCTCTTATCGTGTGACAATATTCCTACATTTATTTCAGATTTTTAAAAAAGTGGCGTTTGGAAATTCCACTATATACAATTTTTTACCATAAACACAACAAAAATCCTTCGTTAGAAATTAGAATATTAAATTTTAAGGAAATTCTTACAATCCTTTAAGCAGTGTATCTTGCTCTGATATATACAACGGTACAAGGTTTTCAAATCCACACACAAATACAGCAAAACTGTGTATAAAAAAATCGTATCCTATATAAAATAGATACTACAAATGATATTTCATCACTACAGTATTTCATAATTATACGTTTCATAAATTCGCATAGAGAATGTCGTGTAACCCTATTTTTTCTACTGAACTAATGATTAAAATTAATCTTTGTTGCTTATAATAGATAAATCTTTAAAAAAATAGAAGAAATTCCATATAGAAGTATAACAATTTGAACGTTAATTTTTACAGAATTACAATTAATGTTAATTCATTGGACAAACTAATACTAATTAATCATAAATTTTTCTTCGAAAATATAATTTATACCTATAATTACAAATACAATACATTTTCCTCTAAAACATTTACTTTCTATGAAAAGAAAGTGCAAAAGTAAAAGTCGGATTTATAGCAGTTCTGTCATTTCTTTTAAAACACAAACTAGTTACAGTTGGTGAAATATTCTAAATCAAATTCTCGAACATGCAGTGCATATAATTATCCGAATAATATACGATTATTATACATAAGTGAAATTTGACAAAAATATTTGTTCTATTTCAATGATACAGATAATTAGGATTTCGAAGTCTGGCTCATCTCGTAACAAAAGTTTTCTTATTTCCTTTATAATAAAAATTAGGTGTCAAAGAAGCTGTATACGATCACAAGTCAGTTTGTAGTCGAGATCTGTGAGCCGCCTGATTGGCCAGAAAAGCATCGTAGTCATAGTTGATTGGTTGACAGTGTCCACATTCACAGGTAAACGCCGACCTTGAAAATAAGACCGAAGTAGTTTCGAATAGACCTTTTCATCTTGAATATAGATCTACTATTCCAGTAACTTTAACATGCATATGCTCTACTATTCTAGGGTCCGTAAAGTCCGAATCGTTCAAGATGAAAAAGTCTATAGAGGTGCAACAAAAATGTAACCTTTCAGAGGTGTTGTTCGGACCAGAAAGGAACAAAAAGAGACATATTTCCTATGTGAATTCCGACTTGGATTGTTCGCAGTTTTCTGGAATAGATTGTGCAGTCACGAAGTAAAATAAACCTTACCACTCGGATTTTCAGTGCCATCTATTCCGTTCATAAACGTATGAATTAGAAGCACCCCGCACGCTTGTTATGCTGGGCTCTTCAAATTCATAAAGTCCATGTATTTGCCTGCACGGAGAAAAATGGATGGTCAAAGTTAGAGGGTCAAAATTTAGAGAGCCAGTCCGTTCTTCTAGATGGTCTAAAGAGTCATCCAACATTTTTTTGACATAGTCGGAGAGGCTCTCATTTTGTGATCAGCCTGACTGTTATAAGAAGGCCAGACTCACTATCAGGGATGAGCAAGGCATCCTTCCGGGATGGTCAATACGATCATCTTGTTTTCACTCATTTCGACCATCCACGGAAGAGCAAATGACACTTCGCGGAGGTCCAACCTGATTAGTTACCGTTGGTGTGTTTATTTAAAATGATTGAAAGTGTAAGTCAAATTTTCACAACAAATAATAAATTTAAAGTGCATAATAATCGTAAGAATAATTGTAAATTCATATTTCGGATGAAAAAGATATTCCTTTCTATAAAATTAAAATCGATCATTTATTTTTAAGGAGAAAATCTAATAAATAATTTAAATTTCAGTGTAGTCTACCTTGTGAGCAAATAATTATTTTTAATAACTTTACTCTTATTATTTGCGGTACACGATTGCTTTTCACATTTAATCATTTCAAATAAGCGCCCAACCTTAACCAATCCGGTTTTCGACGCGATGTATGCAGTGAGGGTTGGGAGCACCGTGGTCTAGACTCTAGAGCATTTTCGGAGTGAGTGAATGTCATTGAGCGGTTCAGCGTCACATTTGCTGTTTATTGAACTTGAACATGTTTTTCATCATTTTAAACTGCTTTTTGATATTTCGAACCTTCGTGGAGAGTAAAGTGCATAAGAACATGATGAAAAGTGAATTAAGCTTATTCTTCTGAATTTTCAACGTCAAATTTGATGCTTCCAAGGAATTTAGGATAAAGGCGTAACTGGACATTCAGCTATCAATTTATTGTCACCGTGTGGTTACGAAATGAAAACGTGCGAAAAATTTCAGCATTCATTGATGATGCAGAAAGCACTGAGATGTGGGATATTGGTTTCTAAATTCACTTTATTGTTTGAAATCTTACAATTCAGTGTGACTTCGTGCCGTGTCCTTAGCCTCTCGTGCTCCAAAAAATATATTGTCAATGTACACTGTTTTTAAATATCAAATTATGTCTCATACACCTCACTCTTCACAATGAATAAAAATGCTTTCAGAATTCATGTATTTCACATAAATTTTCAGGTTTTATAGCTTCCACTTAATTTTATAATTTAATAGGAAAATGTCAACCAATATAGAAAATGTAGGATCATCAAATCGACCCCCTAAGATGGCCACGTCGTCTGTCCGAGGAGATAAAGTCAACTATTGGATATGACCAAATCGACCCTCTATGATGAGCGATTCGACCCTTTATAATACAGAGGGTCCAGAGACAGTGTGGCAGCCTAGTCGAATGCCGCCATTTTAAGCAGTGGTTATCTATAGTGTAGTATATATATATACTATATATCTATAGTATATGTATAAGAAAACTGAGCCAATCAGCGAGTTGTAGCTAGGTTTCCACACTGTATCTGGACCCTCTGTACTTTATAATGATCAATTCCGCCCTCTGTGATGATCGGTTCAACTCTCTACGACGCTTGAGTCGACCGTTCGAGATTACCAAGTCGAAAATCTGAGATGATCGATTTGAACCTCTTGTTTTAACCTTCTAGAGATAGTCGATTTAGCCATCTTCAAGGGTTTTCCTATAGTTGACACTGCAATATAGTCTATATGCACATCTAGATGGCCAAACTGACCTTCCATTTTTCTCCGTGTGTTTGTCAGACTTCCAAAGTGATGGACCAAAGGAAGCATTGATGCCGTGCACATAAGCATTGCTGTTTTTATGTCACGTGTTATTCCCGGTCCAAGAAGGTCGGAGCTCCACTCAAATATATTACAATTTCGTAGCAAATTTTAAGCAGTGGATTTGGAATGGAGTATTTACATTAAGCCGTACAATTTTGAAATGGCCTAATGGCTTGGGGTAAACATTGCATTGTAAACATTGTATCGCATGTATTATTTTATTTCAAGAATTGTGCTTATCGGCAAATTAAAAATGTCTAGTGAATATTGTTTGAGTTTATCTGGTGAAGTGAAGGTCCGTTATTGTAATAAAGTAAATGCAATTGACAATTTAGATTCCTACGCTCTGAAAAGTGAGGAATTTGGTTAGATTGCAGAATAAGGGCGTTACCCATATTTTGGCTGGAAAATTATTTTTTTCTGCAACAAACTATTAGAATCTTCAATTGAACGATAAATGAAGCGATTTGACGCAGCAACATTTTAAAATTATTTTTAATTTTGTTACTAGGATGTCTCACCGTTTAGGTGCTTTTAAACATCCGTACGGCCAGAAAAACTGTAAATAATTCAAATTGAATGGTTTTCTAATCAATCAAAATGTATCTAGATATTTTACATTTTACGTGTGATGAAGTCTTGAAATATTTAATGATTATGTCTTTAAGGAATTCTTATGGAATGTCTTAGACTATCTGATTCTACTGGAAATACAGTTTAATTTTTCATTATTTATGTTTTATTTTTCAATCGATTTTAAATATTGTAAAGTTAAAATCATAATGAATAATAATTATTATTTTGAATTTCTTTAATTAATCAACATTTTTACTGTATGCTTACTTCTGATAATTACCTTTCTTT
>CAKNWW010334665.1:0-12059 GCA_932074435.1 Andricus kollari
AAACTTTGAAGAGTTGGGGTGCAAAAATATCAAAAAGGTAGGGGCTAAGATCGGTTGAACTTGGTTGTAGGTACCTCAAGGAATCTTTTTCGACCGGTTATAACCCTCCGGGCGCTGAGCACCTGAAGACCTTCCTTTGTAAGAGAACATACTGACAAGTATCTTCATGGTAATTTTCACGGCATTATATGTAAAGAAGAGCTATCGTCTGCTGGATTGAGATCGGAGACTGTGGGATTTCTTTTTACCTGTCAACACGGCGTTATAGACACCTTAGTTCACCGCGAGCGCATAATGAATGTACCTGTAGACGATACCAACTGCCCAGCGTGCAAGCACGAGCCAGAAACACTTGGACATGTTCTCAGTAAATGCTCAAAATATGCATGCAACGGGTACATACAGAGACACAATGCGGCTCTAAAAGTGCTGAATTACCATCTTCGGCACTTCTATGGTGTTGATCTATTGCCAGTCTTGCCATACGCCCAGGGCGAACTTGAGTCCGTTGTCGAGAATGATCAGTGTAAGATCTTCTGGAATTTCTCATTTTCCACCACTCAGCGTATCAGTACTACAAAGCCTGGTATTGTCCTCCAAGATCTGAAGACAAAAATCATTTACGTCATTGAATTCTCGGCACCAGCCGATGGTAATATCACGGCAAAGGAGGAACAAGAACGGGCGAAATATCAAGCACTTCTTTTCGAGCTGAGCAGATAATACCAAGGCTACACAGTTCATCTTGTAGTTCTCATAATCGGCTGTTTTGAAGGCATAAAAGCTTAATTTCTTAGCCAACTCAACAAAATTCCGGCTTGCCACCGTCAGACTCAGTCCATCGCGGGCTGGATGCAAAAGGCTGTTCTTCTGGGATCACTTCATCTGGCCCGTCAACACTGTTCCTCATAACATTCTACAAAGATTGGTAGCTCTAAAAAAGTATCCAGAGATGAAACCTTTATCTCCAACAGTACGGTCTGCCGCGTAAGGTCATCCGAGGCAAGAGTCCTGACTGCAAGGAACAGTATTGCACGATGTGGGCTCTTCATTTTCTTAAAAGGAGAGCAGAAATTCAAATCGACTTCAGTTCGGTTGAATTTCTGGAGCAAAAAACTAAACGGATTTTAATTTATAAATGGGGTTTGATGATGACCACTGGGAATTGGTTCCAAATGACCGGAATTTATATCAGATTTGTTATTAAATTCGACGAAACATCAAATGATGCTTTATATGTACTCGCGGGCAGAGCTTTCGCACGTTATTGAATGCAGATAAAACTTATTTATAACAAATGACTAAATTTTCAACTTTCTGACTGCCTGAAAAAATAGAACTATTCTACGAAGATAATCCCAAAAGTAAGGGCTCCGAAGGGCTGGGTAAGTAGGAAAACTATTCGTGTAGCTATTGGCAACACTGTTGTGCTTGTTGCTTCCCCCACACCCAAACAAGCCTACGCGCACCTCGCTGGGAGGCTCAGTCTTTGCCATCTTTGCTTGGCAGCCGTTTGTGATGGAGCTTCCGATTGGCGCGAAATCAATCACTGACAGGTATTGCGAGACACTGAAAAAACTCAGACGGGTGATTCAGAACCAGAGAAGAGCAATGTTGAGCAAGGGAGTAAGCATTCTCTACGACAACGCTCGCCCCCACGTCGCCCATCAAACCGTCACTCTCCTGCAACAATTTGGATGCGACTTCATCACCCACCCACCCTATAGTTCGGACTTGGCATCAAAGCTTCCTCAACAACATGGCGGCGAGCTGGTTTGACATGGGCATACAAAAACTGTCACAGCACCTACAAAAATGCATCGACCAAAATGACGATTATGCAGAAAAATAGATCAATGCTGAAACTGTAATTTGTCTCACAAGGAGTATCTTTGCATCCCTAAAATGCTATCTTTTCTTATCCCCAACCTCAATAATTGTCTATCTCTTTCTCTACCTTTCGTGACCGAGGACTCTTATCATTTTCTATTCCTTAGTCTATTTATCTATTACGAACTTCAATGTTTTTCTTTCATAACCTAGGACCCTTATCCTTTTCTATCTTCGACGATTGAGTAGTCTTATCATTTGTTATCCCTTAAAATTCGGGATATTAGCATGGACGTCACGTTGTGACGTCCATGCTTATATAAACCTACACACTGAAAATTTATTTCCATACTATAGTCGACAACTGTGCCGAACGTAGATAGGTAAAGGGTAGGATGTAATAGAGAAGCGAGTATTGAAAAAGATAGACGTAAATTTAGATTGAGAAAGGGATATAATAGATAGATAGACGTTGGTAGATGTAGGATGGGATGAGATAAATAAAAGGAGATTGAATTCGATAGACGGGAATTTAGATTGACAGATAGAAAAATATTGACGTGGATAGATAAAGGATGAGATTGAGAAGAGTGTATGGAAAAAGATAAAAGTAAATTAAGGGTGCAAAATAGATAGAAAAAGATCAACGTGGATTTAGATTGTCAAAGAGTTAGAAAAAGATAGGTGCTGATAGATTGGAATTTAGATTGTAGCTGGATTTTAATATAAGTATAAACTTATACTCTACGGAGGAGGGCGGTAATAATTCTAAAGATCATTTAAGCGATAACCCTTCTATCAAGACTCCTCCAATGCCTGATTCTACCAATATTCCTTTCAATACCGAGCAACTCCCTCCATCTGAGATCCTTAGTAAAATGTTGGCAAAACTGTAGATAGTAGAACAAAACTAGTCAATTATGAAAGGAAAACTCCTGCTTATTGACAATGAAAATACAAAGAGGGCAGAAGATATAGAAAAGCTAGCAAAGCATTGCAATATGCTCGAGACCGAAGACGAATCACAAGATGAGTATAGGCACAAGTATTCGTCACGACACATTCCTTTGCACTCTTCTCAAGAAAACACTGCACCTTCCCTTTCTACACAGCAGACATACGCAGGGTCCTCTCCGCCACAGGAATAAACGCCGGTCTATCCTTTGACCCTCACGAGACCAACACACGAACACATTTTGGCAGATAGTCGCGCTACCCCAAATCCGGAAAACGGCACACAAGTCCGCCCACCATCCTTCACGAGACCATCGCGTGAACACATTCCTTTAGATAGTCGTATTATCCAAGATCCAGAAAACGTTGGCTTAGAAGATGTTATAAAAAGAGTAAAAAGAGCCCAAAAGCGATGCAATTAACCGAATTTATTGCTCGATTTCATTATCGCGGAAAAAATTATTGAAAATGTAAAAAGGGCTATTAGATTAACGCATATTAACAGCCATGATGAGTGCAGGGTTATAATAAAAGATTTTATCAATACGTAAGTGAATTTGCAATATGCCATAGAGGCAGGGCACTCAAGTGGCACAGGTAGAAAATTAGCTTTGAAAATTGAGGAAAGGTCGGCTATGAAAAAGCATTTTATGAATTTACGGGAAGAAATAGGAATCCAAGTCCGACCGTTAAAACCCACGAGCCTGAACGAGGCGTAGAAGGAAGCACTTGAAGCAGAGGTATAGTTTAGGTTTAGGGAAAAGCAGCAGTCAAGGAAAACCACTATACTTACTACGGGTAGGAGACCCCCTCATCTCGCTACACTACTAAACTATTGTGTAGCTCTTGTAAGTCACCCGGTCACACCGAAAACCAGTGCTACCGAAAGAAAAAATTCACACAGGCAAACACCTCAATCTTCTGCCAGAGAGGTTGAACTATATCTACGAAAAAGTAGCGGAAAAGGGAAAAGATCAAAAGGAGACTCGACAAGAGGAGAAAAAAGTACAGACCTGCGAGATCGAATATTAGTCATATCCGGAAGATTATTTTCAATACGAGCAGATTTGTATGGATTACGAAGAGAGGCAAAATTATTAATTGACAGTATATCCTCTATCAATTTGATTAAAGAAAATGTTGTAGACCGGAAAAATTCCACCCTAAATTGCAATTAAGAATTTTTCATGACACATGCATGATTTCAGTCCTTTTCAACGCCTATGAAATGGGGCTAAAACTCTACTTTACTACCTAGGGAGTAAAATCGTACATTATGCAACAAGGGGCAAAAGTAGAAGATTTTTCCCGCGGATGAGTTTACTGCCCGAACGAGAATATTGAGTAAATATTCTCGTATGGGGAATATAATCACCTAAGAGAAAAATCTACTTTTTCCCCCGACTTAACTACAATAGCCGTATATCCAGCCCGATTTGCGGGTATGACCCCACCTATTCCTGACCAATCGGTCACGCATGCTCAGTTCCGCTTCATTACTCCCTAGAGAGTAATAAAGCGGAACTGCGCCTGCGCCGATTGTGCATAATATACTATTGCCTCGTGTTGCATATAGTATTTTACTTTTGCCCAGCTAAATTTTACTTTCGACCCGCTAATTTTACTTTCGCCATGCTTATTTTACTTTTCCCCGCAAAAATAGTTTTGGGGGCAAATATGCTACTTTCGCCCCGCTTATCAGGGGCAAAGGTGACTTTTCCGGTCGGGTGTGGAATAAAGTACTTTACTCGCATTTTACTATTATCGGCCCACTCACCGTAAAAACTGTGAGGAAATTTTGGTTGCAGATAATAGAATTTTTGCGGTTATTTATTGGAAAGTTACCATATACAACTGATCAAATTTCCTTAAATCACCGAAAATTTTCATAAATTTCCGGAAATTTATGGAAATGTTTAAAAATTAATTTGGCGAAATTTATTTTAAGTTACCATAAATCACCTCTGAAGATACCGTAAATTATCAAAAATTTCCGGCAATTTTTTTATTGAATTGTTGATATTTTGGAATAAGTTAACATAAATTTCATGCTTCTTCATTTAAAATCTTTTATGGACTAAAATCATGACCGTATTTCGATAAATGTCTGAAATCATCAATTTGTTATAAAAAATATCGTATGCACCAAGCCTGAAGACGGAATAATCGGAGAACCAAATGAAAGAAACCAATGCATAACGTCAAAAGAATCCTGCATAGTCTTCATAGAAAAAATCGTTGTACATTATCATGATGTTTTTTCGCTTCCTGGAAATCCAATACCATGCATGACCCTCCGCTATCCAACAACTGACATGACCGCATTATTTGCAGGCCTGTGTTATCTTAGAATTTACAAGTTGATGAATTAAGACGTTAAATTCTTCATGAAGATGAAGTTAGAATAAAAAAGTAACATCAGAATCGTATAGAGAATTCTCAAAATCATAAGTAATAACCTATCAGTGCAATACTAGATAAGATTTTGCAACGAGGAGAAACGAACGTTAAAAAAATTTGCTTTAACTGTATGTGAAAAACCGCATAAATATGGTTAAAATTCAAAACTTTGAAGAGTTGGGGTGCAAAAATATCAAAAAGGTAGGGGCTAGGATCGGTTGAACTTGGTTGTAGGTACCTCAAGGAATCTTTTTCGACCGGTTACAACCCTCCGGGCGCTGAACACCTGAAGACCTTCCCTTGTTAGTAAAAGCGAAAGTTCTGCTTCCTGTACACGACTTTTCAGCACTAAAGGTTTTAGTGATGCTAGGCCATGTGTAGTGTCGCTGGAATCAAATAGGATACCAAGCCCCTTTGCGGCCCTATCTGCGGCACGGTATAGAAACGACGCAACATTGACGACTTCATGTTGATGTGCGAGTCGCATAAGAGAATCTGTGCTATTTAGAACTGAGCAGACTGCAGCCAGAACCATTCTTCGATGAAGATACTCCAAGCTTAGCAAGCCTCTACCCCCTTTATCTCCAGGGAGGTATATTCGAGGTACAAAAGATCTAGAATGACGACTTCGATGGATTGTCATCATCTTGCGCGTTCTTGGGTCAAGTTGCTTCAACTCATCGACGTTCCCTTTACTGCACCAAACGTGTAGAGAAGTATAGGAATGGCTAGCATATTGGTCGCTTGGATCTTATTCTTCCCAGATAATGCGGAGGCCCAAATTTTTCTGAGAATATGGCGATACCTTTTTGCGAGGGCTGTTTTTAATACACGCTCATTTTGGGTTTCCGCTCGCGGTATTCCAAAATATGTATATGTTTCTCCATTACTAAGATGTTGAATGGACGCAGGCACACTGTTCCAGTCCAAAGCTCATGCCAATCGCTTCAGAGTACCTATTCACCGCCTCCACAAGGATGTTAAGATCGTCTTTCGAGGAAGCAAATAGTTTAAGGTCGTCCATGTATAAAAGGGGATTGACCTTATATTCTCTTCTGTTTGGCGGGCCACATAGGTATGCAGAGGTTTTGCCTCAGAGCACAATAGACAGAGGCAAGAGGAAGATGCAGAAAAGTATCGAACTTAGAGAGTCTCTTTGGAAGACCCCCCTCTTATATGCCATGGAAAGATTGCGTCGACACCTAATCGAGACCTGGGCAATACACCTGTCTATTAACAGGTTCTTCCTTCAACCAGCCAGCCCTCTCTTGCAGCCACATTGTTCAACTGTTGCACACTATATCGGCTCGATAGATTTTAATATCCTCTCTTCGAGGATGCCAGTGAATAGCTTGTAGCTGTTGTTCAAACAAGCTATGCGTCTGTAGTTCTTTGGACTTGACAAATCTCCAGTCTTAGGGATCAATATCGTGCGTCCTTCCACTAGCCACTGCGGGACGGATTGTTCTCCGGTTAAGAAAGTAGTAAATATACGAGCTAGATGTTAGTGAGTAGAAGTGAACTTCTTCCACCAGAAGTTGTTGATTTTATCTGGCCCTGGCGCTGAAAAATTCTTAGATCTAGCGATAACTTTCTTCACTTCTTCAGCAGTAATTAGTGGGCACTCTTCCTCTGGATCTTATAACCTTTGCGTTTGGCAAAACTTACGAAAGAGTGATATATCTGAAACGTCTTCATTTAGCTGATAAGTGTCTCCATATACTTTCTCCCAGAAGACTTGAATCTCTTCTCGGCTAGGCGGATTTTTAACGGCACGTGATGTTTTATTGAACAGACGGGAAGGATGAGTAGAAAAAGGTAGAATTTTCCTGAATCCACCTTACTTGCTGTTTAAGGCGCTGTTTCGCTATTAAAAGAGATCTTATTTTTTGCGTCCAGTGCTGCTTGATGATTTATTTAGCGTGTGATTTGCTTTCCTTAAGTTTCGAGCAAGTGCATTGAACCTTTGATACATGCTGTTTTGAATTAATGACGGACTGGCGTGGGATAGCGAAGGAGTCATGTTCAGTCAAGTTATACTCAACGAAAATGAACCAGACAATTTCTCACCGGGATCCCGCACTTCTCAATACCTTGCCTCGATTTAGTTCAGGATACGAGTCCTCGATCCTATCCAATGAGGCACTCCCTTGATTCCAAAAAAAGGTTTTGGTTGTTGGTTCGATTTGAAGAAATATTTCTTTGGCATTTATGGTAAGGGTTAAATACGGCTTTCCACCTTAGAACTTCCATGCGGCGACAGCGTCGTGGTCATGGCTGAGGACTTTACACTCGACGGACCCAAGTTCGATTCCTGCTGGAGGTGGATTTTTCATCGAATTTTTCTGTTTCAGGTTCATCAAGATTTTAAATTATGTGAATTGTTTAAATGAAATATGTATAATAATAACAATTATAATTAAGGCTGAAAGAATGCATTTGTTAATTCAGGAAAATATGTACTACAGTTGAAGTACGAACTTACTTTATTGCACTCGCACAATGTTTAGGCCAAAGAAATATTTGTTTGAATCAGTGGGATATTTTTTTGCTTCAAATATTTAAAAATTTGATGCAGAGAAATAATTTTTTGAGCCTATAAAATATTTGCTTGACTTTGAAATATATTTCTTTTCATCAATTCAGATTTCCTTATTTCAAAGAAATATTCATTCCCATTCATGGCACATTCATTTGGAACAATGAGTCACTTACTTGGTTTAAAATGCATATTTTTGTCTTCAATTAATATTTCTTCGATGCAAAGAAATATTTCCCTCCATCCAAAAGGTCATATTTTTGAATCAAACAATGTATATACATACAACAATAATACCGTTCTTACACTCTAATACTGTTTAACAGAATCTGCTAAATATTTCTTTGAAATAGTAGATCGTTAATTCGAACCAAAGCTAGTTCTATTCTCATCAACTGTCATTTCTTTGATGCCAAGAAATATTTATTAAAGTTTACAGTACGATTCTTTGAAACAAGAAATCAAATCTTTCAATTAAAAAAACATTTATTTTATCTGATCGTCATTACTTTCAATTGAGAAAATATTTCTTAGAATTTAAGTTATATTCGATCATATCGAATGACTAATTTTTTAATCCAAATTTCTAATTTCATTCAGTACGACCATTTCTTTGAATCAAAGAAATTTCTTTTGATTCAAAAACTTTTTTTTTCAGTGTACTTTTTTCAGACGTTGATTTTCGTAAAACTTTATACAGAAGTGTAGTTATTCAAAGAATGTTTGTAGCGGTTCGTACTTTTCTACAAATATTTATTAAAAAAATAAGGTTGTGTTTTCTTGTTGCAGATTTTCATAACTGTTCTTAGAAAATTGTCATTCTTCTTACAAAATCATAAAACTTCGTAATTATTCATTAAAAATCTTAATTTATCATAAAAATTTGTAGTTTTCCATACCGAATTATTACAAATGTTCTAAAATGGTCTACGAAAGCAACGTTATCATAGAAAGTTGAAGTTAGTCGTAACATTTTTTTCAATTTGGTCGGCCAGAGCAGAGAAGAAAAAATTAATGATGTAATTTATGAAAATTATAAAAAAATTGAAATATGGTATTTCTACCTGAAATTAAATAATCAAAATTAGGCATATGAGCAAGGTGAGAAGACAGCAGAAATTGTTGTCAAATTAAATTGCATTAGGATGAATAGTGTAATGTTGGTTTCCTTCTAGCAGGGCTTCTTATTCAATTATTACATTATCTTTAATTTAAAAATTCCAAAAATGTAAATTAACTTTAATTTTATATACAAGTGGAGTAAAATTACTGTAAGAAAATTTTAGTTAAAATATCCGGAATTTTGACTAAATAATTAGAATTTTCGGCATGCTCATATTTAAATCCTTATTTTATTTATTTTAACTGGATTTTTTCAGTAGTAGAATACAATTGTCATGACCGAATGAAATAATTTTGCCGTTGGAAAGTTTGGTTTCGCGAAGCAAGTGTAAAGCTTTAAAAGTAATTTAATTTCTTTGCCTAAAAGAAGGGAAAAGCAATTTTCTCTCCAACAGGAGGAAATGGAACTGCAGTGGAGGTATATAAAGTAAAGTTATATTACGTCAAATGTTTGTCTATATTGCAGAAGAAAATACAAGTGGATCCTAATGTTGCCAGTATAATGGGGTTTGAAACACATCCTGCACTGGAATTTCACGATCCACGCCGCTAAGCGTTGCCTGTTGTTTGTTCGACTTTGACGAGTTTTTCGATTTTTCCTCTCAACGTACAATTTATTCACTGAACCCGAGGGGTTGCCAACTCGTGAAGTCAGGTGTACACTTGTAATGAAATCTCCTGAAGTCTCCTGAAATATCTGAAGTCACTTGAAGTCACTTGAATTCACTTGAAGTCAGTTGAAATCACTTGAAGTCACTTGAATTCATTTGAAGTCACTTGAATTCTCCTAAAGTCACTTCAAATCTCCTGAAATATCTGAAATCACTTGAATTTACTTGAAGTCACTTGAAATCTCTAAAGTCATTTGAATTCACATGAAATCACGTGAATTAACCTGAAGTCACTTGAAATCACCTGAATTCATTTGAGGTTACCCATATACCACGTGGACAGTTGTGGCCCGAAAATTTGTTAAAAAAAAAAAATAAATGCGTTTAAAAAAATGATATTAGAGGTTCCGCAAGCCCCGTATAGTTTAGCATGTATTTTCCATGAGAAAGCAAGACGTTTATGTACATTTTATTCAGAATCGTCAATATTAGGCGTATCGCGTTGACCCTGAAAACTTTTCTACAGAATATGCCATAGAATATGAATAAGAAATTACTTTTGGAAATTCACCCACAAACTATAGTAAGTCTATTTTATAGGGTGCCAAATAAACCCCATAAGTGAAAAATGGTATATTGCGAGTTTTTCGCACTAACTATTATTTTTTTGAGGTTTCTTTTAGTGAACACTGTTTCTAATATATGAAATATGATTTAAAACTGATGATTTAATGTTTAAATAAATTGTTTTAACAATTTATTATTGTTTATAGCCATTTTATCTTAGAATAGAGTTAAAAAGTCGTGGTTTTATCTGAACTTTTCAACTGATTTTCAACTTTTCAATTAGAGCAAGGCAATAATCAATTATATTCAACAGAAATACTTGTTTAAACAATTTAATATAAATATTGATATTCTTTTAGAATAATGCTAGAAAGTTGCAATTTATTCTAAATTTTTTAACTTTTGACCCACTTTCAAATTATAGTAAGGTAATAATTAAATCAAGTTAACAAACATAATGTCTTAAACAATTCATTAATATTTTAAATAATTTTCTCTTTGAATAATGTTAGAAAGTTGCGGGTTTTTCTGAAATTTTCAGCTTTTCTTTGATTTTTTAGTTATCAGTAAGTACTTCAAGGAAAATTTTCATTTATAATATGATCCATGTAGAAAATTTGAAGAATATTTCATATATCTGTTTTATTTCAGAAAAATATATTCACAAAAAGAAAGATTGTTTAAAAAATTATTCTCTCGATTCTTTATCTATTATTTGTTCCTAACTAAAAAGCCAAAGCAAAGTTATAAATTTAAGAAATAACCGCACCTTTCTAGCAGTTATCTAACAGAAGATAGTTATAAACAATAATAAATTATTGAAACAATTATTTTTGTTAACTTGCATTATTTATAATCTCACTCTAATCATAAAATTCGTAAAAACCGCGACATCTAATTATCAGTGGAAAGTAGTATTTTATGTATTGGCAACTATTTGTATTAAATAAAACCTCGGAAAAATCATAATTAGCACCAGAAACTCGCTAGACCCAATTTTTCACTTATGGGGTGTTTATAGGAACCTTTAAAACAAACATATGGGGGTGATATATAAAAACTAATTATTTATTTGTATTCTATAACTGATTGTCAAGAGCGATGTTCAGTTACAAATCGATTCACCTAATATTGACGATTCTGAATTAAATATTTGTACAAAAACGTCTTTTTATCTTTTCGGAAATATGTGTCAAACTTCATGGGGCTAGTGGATACTCTGTATATCATTTTTTATTGAAGGTCGAAAAGAAATCTGCTTTCTCATGAATAATTTTATGCAAAATGAGCATGAAAAAGATTCACAGTTAAAAACCAGACTTCCAAACTAATTCACTTTTCGGAAAATGTAATAATCTAAATAGATTGGTTCAGAATCACCCACAAATCTGAATACAATTTTCCAATGCATTTTTGGACCACCCTAACGTGGACTCGCGTTCTCCTAAATCTGCGGATTTTTTCAGACACACATAAAAAACTAAAAAAATGTTCACTAGTTTTTGTTTGATGACAAAAAGAAACTGACGGATTTCCATGAGACTCAGTATACTAGAGTTTTTTTCGGGCTTCTAATCATAAATTTTGTCGAAATTTTGAAGAAATTTATTATATTCAGGGATGTCGTCAGTTTATTGAATTTTTACAGAATTTGGTAATCGTTTTGAATAAAAAATCTTGAATTTTTCATATTTATTTCAAAACCGCTTTTAGCAATCCGAAAAACTTCGTAGTATCGGGTTTGAAATAATTCTTGTTAATTTCAAAAGTTTCGAGAACCTGAAACTTTCGAACAGCTCGAAACTTTCGAGTAGCTCGAAAGTTTCGAGTTCCCGAAGATGTTCGAGTTCTCGAAAGTTTCGAACTTCCTGGAAAGCTCGATCTCGACTCGACTCGAAAGCTAACAAGCTCGACTCGACTCGTTCGAACTTTGAGTTTCCAGTTTTTTTCACACCCCTAATATGAAGTCACTTGAAATCACCTGAATTCATTTGAAGTCACTTGAAATCTCCTGAAATATCTGAAGTCATTTGAAT
>CAKNWW010334674.1:11490-25237 GCA_932074435.1 Andricus kollari
CGCCCGACTCCCAGCTATAATCCCTATACTCGTTCTCCCCGTCTCCCCCCTGACAATATAATTAGGCGTGTTCCTTGCCAACCCCAATGTCCACTTTACATAACTCTCCTGTGTCCTATTTACCTCTTCACTTTCCTTCCACCCCCATACCTCTACGCCATACAGTAGCACACTCATCACTAGCGAGTCAAACAATTTTATTCTCCTTTCAAAATCATCTGCGAATAACTTCTTTTCCAACCCCCAGACCTGCCTCATCACCACATTTGCCCTCCTCACTCTCTCTTTTATGTGACCATACACTCCCCCATTCCTCCGAAACACGAATCCCAGGTACAAAAACTCTTTCACCTCCTGCACCGCCTCTCCCTTCCACCTCCACTCCCCTCCCTTATCCCTCCCACCTCCTTTCCTGAACAACATAACCTTAGACTTTTCTGCATTCAGCTCTAGCCTGCTCTTATCCAGGTACTGTCATCTGCATACGCCAGTGACCAAATTCTAACCCCTCCTATCCTGACTTCTCCTACCACCCCGGCCTCTAGCTTACTTTCCATATCCGAAATTGAAATCGCAAAAAGCATTGGGCTAAGCGGACATCCTTGCCTTAACCTTCTATCCATCCAGAATCCCTCCGAAATCCCCTCCCCTCCCCTTACTTTATCTTTGGTCTCTTCAAATATCTCCCTTACCCTCTCGATCAGGCCCCTCTCCACTCCCCTGTCCTCCATCGCCTCCCACAACCCTACCAGTGATAGATGATATCCTAGATCAGTTAGGAGAAGCTAAATTTTTTTCGGCTTTTGATTTGAGCTCCGGTTTCCACCAAATACCTATGGCAGAAGAATCAAAAAAATATACAGCTTTCTCAACACCTGAAGGGCACTTCGAGTTCAACAGGATGCCTTTTGGATTAAAGAATGCCCCAGCCACATTTCAACGAATGATGGACGGAGCATTAAGAGGACTAGCAGGAAAAATATGTTTTGCCTATCTGGATGAAATAGTTATATTCGGATCTGCCCTGGAGGAACATAACAATCACCTCTTTACAATTTTCGAAAGACTAAGATGGAGATTCAGACTAAAAGAATACGAATATGAAATCCAGTACGCAAAAGGGAAGGAGAACAAAGCTGCTGACTGCCTATCACGATTGTTTCCAATCACGGATCCTTCAGATGAAGATGTTGAGGAAAGTGGTTCAGGAAGTGAGCTCTCGGATGAAGAAACCACGAGCGCTTCACGAACAACGAAACCAGCCCTGGCCAAGAAAATGGCCGCAGACGATCTCATATCTGATGAAGAAAATTTATTAGAGCAACGAGAAGGATTGTATCAGGATTATGTCGCATGGAAGAAAGAGAATACTCCCACCCGGGAAGTAAAGGAACCAAATGCCGGCGGAAAACTGTGGGTAGAATTCACGAAGTCTCAATTTGGAGATTATCAGGAAGAGTTGTGGTTGAGATTACTCAACCTTAAAGTCAAAGACTGCATAGATGAGAAATTGACAATAGTACGTCTCCTGTTCGCAGACCCAATGATTACACCATTAGAAAACACACAAAATTCAAGAAATAATAAGTTTTCTATGCCACCGATATCCCATACTAAGCTTCCACACATGATATAATGCCACGAGAGACTTGACAAATGAAGAAAAGAAACAGGTAATCAAGGAAGCGCACGGATCCGTTATTGCTCAGCATTATGGTGAAAACAAAACTATTGAACGAGCAAGAACAATCGCTGAATGGAAAAACATGGAAGAAGAGATTATTCACTATGTAAAAAGATGCCCGGTCTGCCAGTTGCAAAAAACAACTAGAATAAAAAATCAGAGTGATGCTATTATCTCCGATACGCGAGTTGACCCCAACGATAAAATAGCAATGGACATTTTCGGGCCATTGCCAACCACACGTTCGGGAAATAACTATATCCTATCTATCCCAGACCAACTCACCAAATATCTCATTTTGGTCCCACTCAAAGACGCCGAATCCGAGAGAACAATTGAAGGACTTTTTGATCATTATATATACATGTTTGGGTCCCCTAAACACATACTCACCGACCAAGGAGCCAACTTTGTTTCAGAACTTGTTCAAAATTTCGAGAAACTGTTTAGAATCCGACATATCAAGAGTTCCACCTATCACCCACAATCCGACGGAAGTCTAGAAAGGTCACACTCAACCCTGAAAGACCTAATAAGAACATACATGGAGGACAATACAGTTGAATGGAATAACACACTAAAAATCGTGACCATGGCTCATAATACTATAAAACATGAAGGAACTGGGTATTCTCCTTTCCAACTCACTTTTGGAAGAGAACCAAACATCCCTTCCATGTTGAGCACAACACTTTCAATAAAGTACTCGGACATTGTTTAAAAGTGGATAGATAGGCATGAAAGATATCTTAACAGAGCCAGAGAGATAATAATGTTGCAAAAAGAAAAGTACAAGAAACAGCAAGATGCAAGGATTATAAAATCACAAGGAATTTATGTATCCGGAGACCTGGTGAAGCTAATCAACCAAACACCTATCAATAAGCTCTCTCCTAGTTGGAAAGGGCCCGCGGTTCTCTTAGAAGCAATACAAAATAACAACTACAAAATTGGTTTTGAAAATAAAACTCTAACCATCCATGCCAAACAACTAATGCCATATTATACGTAATTTCAGATGTTCCTCGTCTGGATTTTGTTAACGCAAGTGGGAGCGAGTCTAGGAAATTACACCATAACAAACATCAACGGAAACATATTTTTAGAGGAAGAAGGAAAAGCCCACCTTTACCATCAAAAATGGAATCTCGTCATATCTGTGAACACAACCAACACACAGCAAAGATCTCATCTAATTGCCAACACACTCAAAGTTGCAGTTAAAGCCTGTGATTCTAGCTGCGCCGAAGATTGCGAGATAAGAATGGTAGGTGAACGGTATGAACGACTACGCCAAAGAGAAGAGCTACTCCAACAGGTCATGGGTATTCGACGAACCAAAAGAGGATTGATCAATGCTGTGGGAGAAATATCTAAAAGCTTATTCGGAACCATGAGCAACAGTGACCTTGAAGCTGTCAATAAAAAACTTGATCAACTTTACTCAGATAATAAGGATTTAGCTATGGTAATGCAAAATCACACTAAAGTCCTGAAGTTATTGCTGGACTCTTCATCGACTGACTACAAAACTTTAGAAGGAAAGTTGCAAGCCAAATCTGAGACCGCACATCTGATTAGAGGTAGTCTGAATAACAACACCAGAAATGTGTGCATAGCTTCTAAATTGATTGTATGCGGAATCCTGCTTGACGAATTACATGACGATCTCGAAACGGCATTAGTTGCCATAAATAATGTTAAACACGGTATAATGCATCCCCAGATTGTTACACCTAAAATATTAATGGACACGATCCAAGAGCTTGAGACCATTCATCGAACTCGTTATCATTTTGATGCAAACCCGGAAAGCTACCAACACATCCTCGACCTCAGCGAAGTCAACGTAGCCTCGATCAGGAAAACTTTGACGTATGGTATCTCGATACCCGTACTCGAGAAAGAAGAATATGTGATTACTCATGTGATTCCTATACCTGAGTTAATACGAAACACTCACATATCACTTATACCCAAACACGAATACCTATTTACCAGCAAAACTTCCTACGTCCCCACCGATCGCGAAATACTCAGTAAATGTAAATTACTTGCCGAATATAAAATTTGTAACCGAAATCAACCCAACTATAGGCTAATAGACACAAATAACTGCGATGCTAGTATTCTTAAGAAATAGCAAGACTCTGTAGAATGTAGCTTTTCACTTTTCAAACTACATAGTGAGAGTTATATAGCAACTACGAAAGATTATATACTTTTGCCCAGTAGAAAGTTAATGTTAGATTTTGTCCGCCAAGACTCTACAACCTCGATAGAAGTATATACTATCATTTATATTCAGAGTTCTGGATGTGAAGTTATATCAGATAATGTACAACTTTATTTAGAGAAAACGTCTACCTATGAAAAAAGCATTGTATTAAACAAGACGTACGAAACACCTTACGATAAGAATTCGCTAGATACGCTAGAGAGCCACCTAATAACTCTACCTGGACAACTAGATGTTAACGTGCTGAAGCAGATGAGACTTAGCCTAGATGATACGCAAAACTTGTTAAATAAGATCGCTTCTCATCATAAAATACAGACTTGGAATGAAAAGGTCTACGAATGGTTACAGTATATAGGATACACTAGCATAGGACTAATTATTTTATTTATCCTGCTCATATTCGGAGTTTTCGAAAAAATCCAAAACTGCCTTCCTGAAAAGCTATGTTTCATTTGCGTAAGAACTCAGGTTCAGGCCAAATGTACCACTATCTACAAATGTACCACTACGACTTAAAAATAGAAGAGTTAAATTTTAGGGACTAAAATCTGTCTAAACGGGGTGGTGTAAGGAACTTATAAGAATTTGGGACATCTAGTGTAGAAGAATGTGGAAAGTAAAGGTCATTGTCCCCTGAACTCCCTCCACTATATATTTTAGGACCGGTCTAGGCGAGACGTAGCATAAGAGACGTTCGTCAGTCTTTCGGCCTCCCTCAGCCAAAGTTGTATCGTCTTGGAAACTATCACATTAAATAAAGAAGACCTTCACTATTAAAAGGGTAAGAAAGTGAATTCAATACCCTCACCCTGTTACAGTCGTGACTTGAAACAAAAATTTGGTGTAAATAGTTGGGCCATTACACGTCAGGAATATCAGAATCTGCAAGTGGTCGTTCGATTTTAGTGAAACTTTGTGAAATTATAGTGCTGTATAGGAGGCATTTTGGGCCCAAAGGGCATTATCGACATTTATGAAACCGATCATTTAAATTTGGTTGAAATTTAGAGATATCAGAGATACAATTATTCATTTTTAAACCATAAAATTTTGAAATTTTGCCTAAAAAAAAATACAAACAAATTTTTAATTCATTTTTTCGTGAAATACTACCCTTTTAATTTTTGTTAAATTAGGATACAAAGATTCTTTATAAAATCACCTTACATTAAAGCAGAAAAAAATTGATGTAGACTCTTCTGGTTCCCGAGGTATCGTCAGAGAATATTCGCTGCGCTGTCAGTGTCGCCACTCACAAACGATAGAAGCTTCAATTGTGGTTTTATCTTCTAATCGTCCATGCTCACCGTAGCTTGGGTTTAATATTTTGGGATGCGTGAACTGAAAAAAATGTTGAATTGTAATGATAATTGTTATAAACAAGTTCTATTACAAAACACTGAACATTATTATAGATTGCTCATTTGTAAGGCATATACCTGCATTAATATTACTTAATTTTATCGATAAAATGATACTTGATCACAAAAATATGTTTCCCGATAATATTTGTTAATTTCAGAAAGAAGTTATGTCAACAAATTCCCATTACGAACATTTCAAGTCTAGAAAAAATGATTTGATCTCGTAATAAAATTGTCCTTAATTTATGTTGCCAGTGAGATTTATAAAAGTTTATTCAGGAAAGTTTGTCGTTTAGTATTATTTGTAAATTTTATAAACAAATTGTATAAGAAATTGCCAGCCAGTGTTAATCGTTTGGTTTGTTAATGGGACTTGTTTATAAGAATTATCATTACAAGTCAACAATTTGTTTTTATTTCACGCACCCCTAAGCAGGCCCGTAGAGAGGAAAACCGGTCCCGGGGGTGGGAATCACGGGCCACTATAACTAATTTTGAAAATTTAGAATTCAGGCTGATGCGGGATGCTTTTATGCTTTCATAGTATTTTTTTTTCAAATAATCACACTCGCAATCAATATAATTCATAAATAATTGTATTAAAAAAAAAATAATTTATTTTATAACAGTTCTGGAAAATCCGGGCCCCCTCGAAAACTCCGGGCTGGAGAGAATCTCCCCGTTATCCCCACCCCCTCTCGTCAGGCCTGCCCCTAAGTATTAAACAAATTTTCTAAGAAGATAAAACGAAGTTTGCAGCTTCTATCGTTTGTGAGTGGCGGTACTAGCACAACGCAGCCAATGGTCTCACTGAAATAACCATAACTCTGGAATCAGAAGAGTATTCATCAATTTAAAAAAAATGAAAGGTGATTTCATAAGGAATCTTCATATCCTAATTTTTAAAAAATTGAAAGAAGAGTATTTATCGAAAAATTGAATCAAAAATTTGTTTGGACTTTATTTCATGCAACATTTCAAAATTTTTTATTTAAAATTTGATAGCTTACAAATGTATAATTTCATCTCTAATACCACCAAGTTTCAAAAAAACACAATTATCGGTTCCAGAAATAAGTTAATTCAAAAAAATCCAACCAAAAAATTCAATATGGCGTAACTCCTAAAATTTTGAAAACTTGAAAAAATCCTTTTGGCCCAAAATGTCTCTTATATAGCACCATAATTTCACCAAGTTTCATGAAAATTAAATTATGACTTACAGATTTTGACATTCTTGACGTGTACTGGCCCAGTTTATTTTTTTTTTATTTTAAAAAGGATCTTTAATTTCACAAAAATCTTCTTTGAAACCTGTAAATATAAGCATGAAATTCATCAACATAATTATTATCAAAAACAGATTACTGCTGTATAATTACTTTACTTTCTTTTGGTTCATTACTTTATTGCAATATAGACAAGTTTGAATACAATATTTTCTTAAGGTTCTATTCATCAAAAGTACAAATTGTTTGAAATATAAAATTGTATTTAGGGAACTTGCGATAAGCACAACTTATAAAAGAAATTATTTGCTTCGAAAACTTTGAGAGATCAAGGCCGTCGCCGGGGGGGGGGGGGGGGGGCACAGGGTTTGATCGCATCCCCACCACGAAATTCTGGAAACATGTACATAACAGTCATATACTTTTCTGATTGTGCTCTAGTATTAGGGCTACCATATATGTAGGGCAGGTTAGGACAAAAAAAAAATATATATACACACATATACATATATATACCCTGGTGGGAACATCTCCCTGTATTTTTTCCGCGGCCTTTCTGCATTCACGTTTGCATATAAATGCAGATAAATCTTACTTCTTCAATCTGCAAAACTCCCCAATTTCTCTGATAATTTGGTCTCACGGATATTTGCGTGAAAATTAGTATGCAGAGAAAAATTATTTGCAGCCAAATGCAGAGAATCTCAGCATTTCTCTGTCTATCTTCTACAAGTTCTCTGTAAATTAGGTGTGACGGAGATTTGCAGGAAGAAGTATCATGTCGAGAGAAGCAATGGCAGAAAAATGCTGGGAAGCTCTGCTTTTTCCTACAATTTCTTTTCAAACTAAGTCTTACCGAGATTTGCAGGAAAAGGACTTAGAAGAAATTTATCGGGAGGAACTGCTTGCAGAAAGAAGCAGACAAAGTCTGCTTCGTTCTGCAAATTCTCTGCAAATTAGGTGTGACGGAGATTTACAGGAAAAAGTACCATGTAAAGAGAAACATTTGCAAACGAATGCAGGGAAGCTCTGCTTTTTCCTACAATTTCTCTGAAAACTAAGTCTTACCGACTTTAATAATGAGTTTATTCATTTTAAATTATTTTAAAATTGAAAATCGTTTATAAAGTTTCAATCAAACGTTTAAATTTGTTTAACCCCTAAATTCACGGTCCTTTCCAGTTTTCCGGATTAAAAAAGATCCTGCTTATTTCCCGGTCCAGCGGTTACCACGTTTAAAAATTATTAGTTTAAGGGTTAAAGTTCAAAATTCCAAAAAGGTCGAAAGAATGAATTTTTCCAAATATTGCCTTCATGATTTTGTGAACATTAAAGCAGATAAAATTATATATTTGTTCTGAAAAATTGTCAATCAGAATTTTTTTTCCATACTTTACTTTTTATTCATGTTAGTATTTATTTTAATAATTTTTATACTATTTTTAATCAACGCATATATAGTGGATGTTTTGTCCATACATTTTTTTTTTATTTTCTTATAATTTGTGTATGTTTTGTTTTGTGTCATCCTTAATTTGAAAGGAAATATTTCATATTAAATACTTTTTTGGCCTGAATTCAGAAACACTTTAGCTCAGGAGTAAACTTTTGTTTATAACTTTAAATGGTGACTTCGATTTTACAGAATGCTATTTCGCTCTCCTAAAAAATTTCGATTTGTTTGCTGCTCTAATGCTGTATACTACATCCCTTCAAATATTCTTCCAGAAATAAAATAAAAAAATTATTTAACAAAAAACACCATTTACTTCACTCATCTATGTTTGTAATTTATTATACTATTTATTATATTATTTAAAAGTGCATTCTTATATTTGATAAAAATGTATAAATAATTACTATCTTTTAGCTACATTTTATAAAAACTTTATTATTTAAAAATTTTCATTTTGAAGACTTCTAGTTTCATCTAGTCTTCGATTTGATGTTCAAGTTTAACTTTAAAGTTAGTAAAGTATTTTTTATCAGGAACAATTTTTTTAACTGGAATTATTACTTTTTTTATTATATTTTATGCTGAAAAATTGTTCTAAAATTTAAATATTTTTTTCTTGTAATACATCTGAAAGTGATAAATCCTTTAAATTTTGGAGGTTTACAGTTTGAACATGAATCACAAATTAAATGAATATTTAAATTAAAAATTTAACTATTAAAATTTAAATTAATTAAATTTAAATCTTATTACGCATTTTTAAAACCGCCTATTCATATAAATGGTGTAAAACGAAAAAATATGCCTCCGTTAGCCCTGGGTTTTCAGCGAAAAAGCTTGGCTAAGATTTTGTTGACAAAATCCTAGCGATACATTAGCGTAATTAGCTAGAGCGTGCGGTTTAGATTTAGGTAGTTTAGGTAGGGTTCGAATCCCCAGTGGGGACGATTTTTCATAGCGTTGTGCGTGCGATTATGGTTGTAAGTGACCGTGTCTGCAATTGCGTAATTTCAAAAATATAAATGAAGTGCAATTACTATATATATAAAACGGTTTCTCTTTCAGAGAATTGTCTGCCGCAGAGCAATGCAGAGCATCTCTGCATTTTTGCTGAAGTGCTTCAATTTAAACACTAAAGCAGATACTTTTACAGAGTATTTGCGAACATCCTTTGCAGAAATTATGAAGTAATTTGCAGAGAATTTGCAGAGAATTTTTTCCACCAGGGTATATATATATATAAATATATATTCGGTTTCGGTTTCGATTCCTTTGAAATAGAACTGAAGGGCCTATGACAAAGCCACCAATCGCGTCCTCGGGTTGCGGATAGAGGGTCCCTGTACCAAGGGTTTCTGCTGAATATGGTTAAAATAATTAATAAGCAGTCGCGGACAATTGTCCAGGGATGGTCCCGAAGGAATAACCCCTAAGCGGAGGCGTGACAACCGTACCGAAATATCGGGCGACCTCTCAAAGTATGCAGCCTTATCCTTGCATGCGGGGCTCTACAATGATGGACGAACCCTTTCCCTAGCTGCTCGTGGGAACAACAATTACACCACCAAAACACCAAAAAGTTGTAAATGCGGTTCAATACGATCGAACGCTCAGAGCACCCGACAATGGCTCGGCGAACAATGCCGATAATCCTAGAGTCCGGGGTGCTGAAAATAATTTAGATGGAAACACGATAACGAACCGGCAAAGCGCCCACATTGAGTGGACGAATCAACTCAAGGATGACTTGCTAGACTGATCCGATGCCAGCATTATCCCTGTTCACCGAGGCTTTATGGCGCGTATGCATACTCTGTGTTGCCAAAAACACCCAGAGCTTCAGCACGTTTCAATTCAATCGTTGCGAAATCAACGTGCCTATCTCTGCAAAAATGGATATGTACGCGGAGCGCTTCCCCAACCGCTGCATGATCAAGCTGGAGGCGAAGATGAGGAAGCGACATTAAGACCCAAGATCTGGCTGAAATGGATACCTCTTTTCGTGGAGAAGTCTCGCAAGAATCCGACCTCTGGACCATCAATTGCTCAGTTTATGGTGATGCGCGAGCTTTGGCTGATTCAAATCGAAGGCTCAAACCTACGATGGATCAAAAGACCAAAAGACGCTTATATCAACTGAACAAGAAGATTGGATGGGCAAGACAGAATAAGTCCCGTGTTCAATGTGTGATTGACTACATAACATCTGGAAGACCGTTCACGGAAAGGGTTCGAAAGTTTGTCCAAGAACTGAGGATCTTGAATCACCCACTAAACAAGTCGAAGCTGCTGACAATCAAGCAGCATATTGTTGACAAAATACGGCTGTTATCTGAAGGAAGGAGGAGAATACAGAAGAGGGAGAGATGGATCGGGGAGAATCAACAGTTTCTCGCTGACCCATCTCGCCTGTTCAATGATCACCCTGTTGATGTCAAAAATCCACCCAAGCCCAACGAGGTAGAGAATTTTCGGAGAGAGTTATACAAGATCCCGAAAACAGTAAAGCCGAAAGAAAATACTGACAATATCATCCGCTTTAAGGAATTTTGCGACAACCTCATAAAATCTGACGAGGAATGTCCATCAATCACTGCCGAAGAGGTGAAAAAAGCACTTAGAGGAACGAAGAATTTTTCCGGTGCTGGACCAGATTGTATCAAGAACTTCTGGTGGAAGAAGTTTACTTCTACACACCAACATTTGGCCTGCATATTCACCTTATATTTAAAGTCAGAGACGCCCATTCCGCAGTGGCTGGTGATAGGACGCACTATACTCCTACCGAAAAAAGGCAAATTGTCCAAACCAGAGAATTACAGGCCAATAACTTGTTTGAACACACTGTATAAGATCTTTACAGCTGTCATAAACAACAGGATTGTTCGGCGAATTGAGCCTGTGTGGCATGAGATGTACGACCAACGAGGCTCGAAAAAAGATGTAGCAGGCTGTCGAGAGAACCTGCTTATTGACAGGTGTGTCTGCAAAGACGCTGCAGCCCATCAACACGTCCTATCAATGGCCTGGATTGACTACCGGAAAGCTTTCGATTCAACCTCTCATAGACTTGTCATCTGTCTGTTGGAACGCTTGAAGGTGCATCCACACATAGTGAGATGCATAGAGAGATTGATGCCTCTTTGGAAAACTAGATTTACTATCTCATCTGGAAATTATCGTGTGACAACAAACAACGCCACCTTCCAGAGGGGCGTCTTTCAGCGCGATACCATGAAGCCTTTGCTTTTTTGAATCACGCTTCTGCCTCTATCTCTCGCACTACGAAATTCTTCTGGATACCTCTGTGGCGACACTAACCAGCGCGAGCATAAGGTCACTCATGTATTTTATATGCATGACCCGAAGCTCTATGCCTCTGGTAAAGGCAAACTTCAAACTACCATAAATATCGTCGCGAAGTACACAGGAGAGATTGACGTGGACTTTGGATTGGAAAAATGTGCCAAAATTCATCTGAAGAACGGAAAGATTGTTGGCGTTCCCGAGGACCCTGAGCTTGCAGATATAGGTGTTATCAGACATCTTAACAGTGGAGAGACCTATACATACCTGGGCGTGCCTCAAAGCCGCATTCAGGACGTAACATCAGTAAAGGAGTCTTTTCGAAGCAGATACAAGCATCTTCTTCGACAGATTTTGTCTTCCAATCTGTCATCGTTGAACAAGATATCTGCGACCAACATGCTTGCCGTCCCGGTTTTCCTCTACTCGTTTGGGGTGGTTCAATGGACGTAGAACGAACTTAAGGCCCTTGATGTCACCACACGTAAGATCATGCATATGCATAAAAGCTTGCTTATCAATTCATCAGTTCCGTGATTATACATTTCACGCCGTCAAGGCGGACGCGGACTTCTGAATCTCCAGTGTCTTCATAACCGAATTGTTCTAAGTACAGCTTACATCGTAGCCAATGGCAGAGATCCTCTCCTGAAAATGGTCAGGAACCACGAGATGATTGGCAAAGGAGCGTTCCTTTACAAAGCCGCGGAGCAAGCGGCCGAGACCCTTGGTCTGAATTTCAACATCAGAAGTGAGAAAAGTGCATTACTCCATCTAGATGCTTCACTTCTGAAAGCCGAAGTGAAGAAAGCGAAAGTTCGAAAATTCCATCAAGAGCTACTCGACAAGAAAATGCACGGAAATTTTCACAGAAATGTAGAAAAACAGTCCTGGTCAAAGGAGCAAACTTTTGCTTTCCTCAGATCATCAGGACTTAATTCAGGTACAGAGGGTTTCATTTTTGCATGCCAGGACGGTGTCATTTCCACCTTTGCATACCGTGACCGCATTTTATGTCATGAAGTTCCGAGCGATAGGTGCAGAGCGTTTCATGCACACGCAGAGTACCTGGAACACATACCATCGGGGTGTACCACCCACGCAGGAACGACGTACATCTACAGACATAATGCGGCCCAAAGAGACCCTGCGGTGGTTGTTTAACCTTATTTTTTAATTGTATATACAGGGTGTCCCAGACTCCAGTGTCCGGACTTATAAAGCTGTGTAAAAATAAAAAAAAATAAATCGGAAATTCCTCTTCCAAAAATCAAATATTTAAGCTGGACCAATCATAATGCTTAAATAAATATTTAAGCAGGATTCCAACGCTGTTCTCCCGTCGCTAACCTCACCTCGGCGCTCGCTATATATAATTAAAAAATAAGGTTTAACAACCACCGCAGGGTCTCACTGGGAGCAACTACCATCTAAAAAAATGACACCGGCTCCCAGTAGGACCGCAGTAAATTACATTCATGGCCACGTCTCACAATCGTGAGATGGGTGGTCACAGGACACGATGGAATCTCAACGACAGACCAGAGGAACCCTCTTGTGTTTTTAACACACGAAGCGACCCAAGGATGACAGCTTTCTGCATCCATTTCGCAAGTGCCTTGGCATATTTTTGGCACGCGGGTATGGCTTTAAGGTTACGAACCAGTGATAGTTTCGCACCTCCGAGAGCAGCTATCACAAGGACAATTACTTGTACCGAATATTTTAGGTACAGTCTTCGCAGCTCCCTTTTAAGGTCTTGATACCTCTCCTCCTTTTCTTTCTCCTTGGCAGTGATGTTGTATTCTGACGCGGCCGACAATTCGATCACGAATATAGTTCGTTTCTCGAAATCTTGGAGAACAATGTCGGGCCTCGAGTGTGCAACGGAGACTGCTGTCCGAAAATCGTAGTTCCAGAAAATTTGGCACTTCTCGTTTTGGACAATTGACTCTATCTCTCTTGGAGCGTTCGGCAGGGCAGGGTCGCGGCCAACACCGTAAGAGCGACAAAGATGGTAATAAAGGACTCTTAGGGCCGCATTATGTATGTAGATGTACGTCGTTCCTACGTGGGTGGGACACCCTAATAGTATGTGTTCCAGGTACTCAGCGTGTGCATGACACGCTCTGCACCTATCGCTCGGAACTTCTTGACATAAAATGCGGTCACGGTATGCTAAGGTGGAAATGACACCGTCCTGGCATGCGAAAATGAAACCCTCTGTACCTGAATTAAGCCCTGATGATCTGAGGAAAGCAAAAGTTTGCTCCTTCGACAAGGACTATGTTTCTACATTTCTGTGAAAATTTCCGTGCATTTTCTTGTCGAGTAGCTCTTGATGGAATTTTTGAACTTCTGCTTTCTTCACTTCGGCAAAAATAAAACCTTCTGTATATGTACTTCTGATGTTAAAATACAGACCAAGGGTCTCAGCCGCTTGCTCCGCGGCTTTGTAAAGGAACG
>CAKNWW010334677.1:0-12462 GCA_932074435.1 Andricus kollari
ATGAATAAGTGAAAAATTCACTGATTGAAATAGTGGGACATAACCTATAAGTTTAAAAGTAAAACGTTATTGATATTTTTTTATAACAGTAGCAAAAATAATTTCTTATTAAAAAATTTTTTTTGAATTTTCAGGCTGTAAATATGATGAATTAACTGCGTGAAAAATGTACCTTATAACTCATATAAAAAGTACTTAATTAACGGGTGTGTACATGACAGTCGAATCTTGAAAGTATAAAGTAATATGTGAGGTTATTTGTCATTTAGAAGAATTAAAACTTTTCACCTTTTTTAATATTTGATCACATTTATGGGTTTTAAGTTTTTACCATGATTATTTGATTGAATTGACGAAAATCTTATTTTATTATGACTGCTAAATTGACATGGTGCAGTGCTGCCTACTCTCAAAACAATTTACTGCACTGAATGAATAAGTAACTTTTCACTGATTATCTCTCTAAATTTGAATTAGTAAAATATAACTGATTATCAGTGAAATTCTACTAATTGCTGTAGCTAGAATTGAGTCACTGACAATTAGTAGAATTGTATTGATTGAATTAGTAAAACAAAATTTACTAATTGATCAGTTATGGTTGTATTGAAGACATCAGTTAATTTCAAGAGGTTATGTTCCAAATATATTTGCGCACCATTTTTAAATGTGAACTCGTTTAGGATGTACAATTTATTCACACATGTAGTAATTTCTTATTCATTTATTAAAACGAAAGTCTTAAAATACACTTTATTATTATAAATAATGTTAGAGTATAAACGAAAGCTTAATTCAAAAATTGTTCCTCTATCAATTTATTCTAAGTTTATAATTGATTCACTGCAGTTACGGTATAACTGATTACTTCAGTTACGGTATTTTTAGTGTTAAAATTAGTAAACTTCTGAAAATAACTGATTCATCAATTAAAATTAAGTGTACTGAATCAATTAGTAAAATTTCTACTAATTCAAATTTAGAGAGATCAGTGTCCGGTTTCCAGCTACTTCAATCAGTGAAATTTCACTGATTCAGATTTAGAGAGTAGAGATATACATACTTGTCTTGCATTTATGGCTGTAGCTGTGCCAAGACAATACCAGGTAGACTTGTCTTGCGATACGGAAAGATAATTTATGTATTGGTTTTATTACTACTGACAATGCCTGCCACTTCCAAATAGGTTCGGATCAAACAGACATCAAAAATACTTTGATTCCGTCTCACGAGCTACACTGTTAAAAATGTTTGGGATTTTACAATACATTACAATACAAAATGTAATGTGAAATTACAATTGTGGTATTGTAAAGTCAAATTACAATACACGTATTTTGAATTGAAAGTTTTGCGTGTACGCCGCTGTGATGCAGCACCATATTATATCTGCTGAAAATTCATGCAATTAAGTGTTTCGTATTTTGTGCAATATCAGTACAATTGATTTACTTAAAAGTGACGCAAAAGGTGAATTTATATATGATAATATTAAATCGAATGTTTGCTCACGAAAAGATTGCATGTGCTTTTGTAGGTTATGTTACAGATTTTATTGTGGATTTCTACAAATTCATCGGTACTACTGATTACAGGTGATTTAGTAAAAATGCAATAATCTAACGTGATAATTGAGTTACTAATTTAAAT
Source organism: Andricus kollari (assembly GCA_932074435.1). Taxonomy (NCBI): domain Eukaryota; kingdom Metazoa; phylum Arthropoda; class Insecta; order Hymenoptera; family Cynipidae; genus Andricus; species Andricus kollari. Next base: position 1,651 of record CAKNWW010334677.1, read on the forward strand.
TATTCGAAATTTCTACTAATTATATAAAATTCATAATAAATGCAATGAAAGTTAATTACCAAAACGTAATGTAATTTCCAAATGCATGTATTGTAATGCAGATTTTTTTGGATGTTGTGAAATTACAATACATTTGTTTTAATTTTCAAAACTGTATTGTGAAGGTACAATTTCATGTATTGTAAAATTACATTACGTTTTGGTATTAAACTTCCATTAAATTTAGTGTTAAATCACAGCAGAAATTTCTAACCGTGTAGACGTACAACTTAACTTGAAATTGTCTGGGATTAGTCTTTACCCAAGACAAAATCATGACCAAATATTTTTACCCGGGATACACTTTAACTTAGTAAAATTTCAATTGAACTGCATTGAATTTTAATCAAAATGGTAGGACCTTTTTTTTGGTCTTGATGAAAAACACTGCTGAATTTCTGTGAATAATCACTGATTTAAATAGTTAAGAGTAAACAGTAAAAACGAATGCCTACAGCATTTTGATACTTTCAAATTAGCTAGATGTTTTTTTCTCCTGATTTGGATCAGTCAAGTTTCATAGAAATTTTAAACTGTAATTGCTCATTCTCTTGTTTGTTTTGTGTTTCAACACTTTCAGATATATTATAAGCTATTCCACCTTCAGTTACAAGTATTAAAAAATTCAGTTATTTTAACAAAATTTATTTGATTATTTCATTAGTCAAATCTTACTAATTTAGATTTATAAAAAGAAGTCAACAGAAATATCAGTAATTCTTTACTGAGTAAGAAACCCAAAACTATACATCTCTGAAGAAATATATGTAAGATCAAAGATATATTTTTTTGATAAGGAATTATTATAAATTATCAACGTAATTTTTAAAAAGTTTTTATTCACTGAGTTTCCAATAGAAAAAGTAAAAGAACTTTCAATAATCGGCACTGAAATTGCAGTAACTCTCACGTCCAAGTGAATCTGAGATTTGAAAAGTGATATAAGTACAATTAGGAGGGAGAAACTCACCTATTTTCCTATTTTCCACTTTTCCAGAATTAAAATAGCCAGTTGAGATTATTTTTTACTGAATCATTTCAAGTATTGATGGGTTTTCTCTATTTCACCAGTATAAAATTCTATCCATTCAAATTAAGCGATACCTGCAGAACGAAAACGCAATGGCCAAGTATTCATCGGAAGGCGAGAAACTTAATAGCAGGTTTGCCACGTATTGCAAAGAAATACCTTATTCTGAATCCAAACTGGTACAAGTACTTAACCTGTCCCAGTTTTTGTCAAGAGGTAGCCAGATACCAAGAAATCCGTGATCTCTCCCACTGGACTCCATCTACTTCGGTAAGTCGTCTAAATAAGCGCAGGTACTTTTTTCTGGAATTCTCAGTACTTTTAATTTGACTTGATCCTGCTTTGTTGTGAGAATATCACGAAAAACTCGATCTTTAAGACTTCGATTTAAGGTCAAATGTATTGACGGATAAATCAGTTTATTCCACAGAGATTGAACCCCACACAAGAGTAATACAAACTTAATATTAATAACAACATATAACTTGTGATATTATACAATCTGAAAACATAAGTAATAGATTTCCTTGAAAAAAACGTAGTAGAAACAGTAAAAGTTTGTTCAATACACATCAGCGCTGAAGAGAATAACTTTTATATTATTGTGTCATAAAGTATAGCATTAGAATTAAATGATGGATAGGAGTTTTTGGTACGTGGATATTCTTTTGTCGTCCTGGGACTAAGCAACCCCCAACACGGGGTGGCACTCGCCCTCATTACATACTGCGGGTTGTATCTTAAGATGCTCCATAAACACGCATACTCCTCTTATATATTTATGATACTCTATATACCTTGCTTATATATACCGATCACATATATCCATATAAAACCAGCACAAAAGAAAATTTTGAAATATCAGATAGCAGTCCATCTTTCTGAAACTTAAATTCTAAACAAATTTCAAGAACTTAGTATTCACATAAGAAACATGTCAACCTACACATTTCTCATAATTAAATTGCCTCCAATAACAAAAAGTCTTGCATTTCAAAGACGTACTAAAACTTCCTGTCAATTTCTATTCTTATCACCGGAAAAGGGAGTGAAATTTACTATCACCTTCAACGACGACACTTGCAAGCAACAAGATTAGTTTCCATAATGATGGTGTGTTCCTTAAAAACGTAATTTGCAATAAAAATGCTAAAAGACTGAATGCAGAGTAATAAATCTCCTGGTTCTAGAACCGCCAGACCCGAAAAAGTAATTATAGAATTTGTTTGAATAAATTTATGGGAACTGTAGCAATCGCGAATTTAGTAGGACTGAAAAAAGTATGCGACAGAGATTCTCACTTGCTAGGTTTTAGAGTCACATGAAGCATTTAAGTTTTGCTCTAAAGCGACCCTACGAATTTACGACCTCTTTTTAAGATTGCGAAATTGGGAACCTCTGCCTCGAGGGTACGAGAGGTCTATCAAGTAGAGATAATGCGTTCTGTGCCGGGTAATTTGACCTTCCCTCCTTTTCTCCTCGACTGCTCGAGATTCGCTTCTTCGACCACTTTGCATCGCAAACATTCAAAGACTATGGAACTCAATTTTATTCACATGATTTTCTCTCATTTGATATTACGATTTCGACATCTGCAAACTGATTACTTTTACAGCTTCTGCGGAAAAATTGAGATTGATTCCCAATCGGTTTATGACCTTTTTAAACTATTGTCATTATCGAATTAAACTGTTCGGAATTATTTCTAAAATTAAGAATAAAGATACAGTACTTTAGATAACAGGAAATTGAATCTAAAGCTCTTCAAGAAAATATTTAGGTTGTAAACATCTTTTACATTTATCCGGATTCGGTAGATCTTCATAAACGTTCCTTAAATATGCCCATAATCCAATCTGAAGTAGTGTGCACCTAAATGTCCCAATGATGTCAAATGAACATCACCGCTCCGACCAAATCCAATTACTACGTGGAAGGGCGCATCTCAATGTTGTTACCGTTTGATGCACCCTGTTCTGGTGACCATATAGAACTTCGCTAAGCCTATTATGAGTCTATGATAATATTCCCAGTCTGATCTTCATGTTTGTACTACTGTCGACAGACTTGCCCCTTCGTATCTGCACCTAACTACCGCAAGCTATGGATCAAACTCTCAACCAAATGATAACATATTCCTGCATGACCATCTGCATTTATTTTTAAAATTTCCTTCAAAAGATAAGGTACCCGAATTTCCTTCCTCGTATTTCAGAATATTATGTTTCGTGATTCAAAGAAGGTGGATAAACTAAAAATAGTTACATCTATATATTGAACATTCTATATAGTATACCGCACTTGCCTCAGTGTCACTCTGTCCACGTAGGTAAATCCAGTAGCTATGTCAATATAGAATATATATTATACCGGCGTATTGGTGCTATGGCACCCCAAAGAGAGACCTGACATATGTGATGCTTATGGGGTAGCATCCCTGTACCCCTGCACGTATTCGGAACATGTGCGGAGAATAGAAGTGTCTAGAATTCTATAAACCAAGTTTGTTTGCACTTGCGCGTACGAGTTGTGAAGAGCTGCTTGATTATTTTCATTTTCAATGTTGCTTCGCCTTAATGGTCTACGGAATCAACACACTATACGCAAATCATCACACTTGAAATCTACTCTTCAAAAATTCCGGAGGGATTTCCCGTCTAGAATCTCCATTTAAGAAAATGATTGGTAAACTTATTTAGATAAACACAATCTGCAGAATTGTATTATTTTCTACAACAATGATAAGTATAGTCCTATTTGTATATGGGGGTAATTCTTTACAGAGAGGGCACTTTCACGATCAAGCGATAAATGATAAAAACTATTGATTGTATTGTACAAAAAATTGGCACGAATCCATAGGTTTTCAATTTTACTGGATTGACAGGGTTGTTCTTAACCAATCTTAATGAAACTTGGTTGAGAATTGTAAAATGTAAAACTGCATGAATTTTGTGATGAGTTTGATAAATTGAAATCTGCAAAGTTTTCACTCTAGAAAAACATGAAAAAGTAGAATTTTTCACCTTTGTCAAGGGTCATAGATAAATCTCTAAACACGATTGACACAAAATTTTAACTGCACATGCAAGACAACATTTTCTAGAGTTGTTTTCGGGAATTTACGATACCTTCATTAGTTAAATATATTTTAACGATTTTCCAAAAGAGAAAAATTGGTCTTTCATTTTTTTTTCACGTCTATAGCCAATTCTATGGTACTGATTAGCACCAAACTTTAACTAAACATGGGCAGCACATCTTTCTCCTGATATAATAAAGAAATTTCTGATAACTTTATTTGAATAATAAATAGTCTTTTTGTGTAATTAATAAAATTTGTGTTTCCTTTTCGCACGGCTACAAAAGGATCTATAGGTACATTTAACGTAAAATGTTCAGTGTAGGTGTGCGGTAATATTCTCTAGTACTAATTTTCAGGATTTTGTAATATCTTTAATATCCCGAGTCGAATTATAGGTTCTCTGTTGATGCTCCATAGTGCTTGATAAATCCTATTTTGGTTCTCTTTACTCCTCAATATCCTCGTTTAGTTCTCTTAGGTCCTATTTAGTACTCCTTTGATCCTCTTTGATCTCTTTTCAATTTTCGTAGCATTGTCTGAGTCCTCATTTAGGTCTCTTAGGTCCTACTGCGAGTCTTCTTTTAATCCTCTTTTAGTGTCATTGAATTTTCGTGAAATTTTTTAAGTCCTCATTTAAACCTCTATTTTCTCTCCGTATTAGTCTCAGGATGTAAAAGTATTGATGAAAATTAATAGTATTAATTATTCACTTTTTTTAAACATTTCATAATGACATGGATATTGATTATGTACTTTATAACAAATTAAATAAAAATAGTGAATACTAGTTGTTCTCTAATTTTATTATAATTATAATACAATTTTAACGTGCAAGGATATTAATGAAACTACAATCCAGATATTAAAGTGCTATTATTTTTATTCAAGTTCTTTTTCGTTTATGGGTAATCCAATGAACACAATTATCTACCTTCATGTATAATACACAAAGTGACGTAAGATATTGAATTAGAATGGTGATATTTTTTTTATTTTTTAAATTATTTTTACTAATTTACTTGCAGTAGTGCAAGGTTAGAATCACCGTCACCGTTTTCCCTCATAAGCAGCACATATTGCGAAATTTCGGTGTCTTTCCTTTTTGTTACGTGAATTATTATGGAATTTGTGCAAAAAAGTGACAAAAAGTCATGAATAATAAAATTAGCAATACAGTTGGTTACTAACTAAATAGCTTGCCCAATAACCTATTTTTTACTGTTGGGTATGAAAATTAGCTAATGAAGCTAAAATTTGTAATTTCAGAAATAAGACATAATCAACAAAGCTCTTCCGATCCGAGCTATTATATCAAATCTTGAAGCTACACAGGATTTAAATAATACCATTGATTGGACCAAATCCTTGCAGTCAATTTGAGTTTATTTTATGGGTTTTACTGATTCATTTACCATGAGTTATTATAGTCTCTAAAACTCTACATTTCAAAAAATATAATGTTCACAATAATATAATTGTATTACTTCGTGTTTCAACAGTATACAGTGCTGAATGATTCTTAATATTTTAACAATAAAAACAGTTTAGATAATGATTATATTATTTTCATTAAAATATTACAACTTTAATATTTTTTAATTAAAACAAATTTCTAGTGTATTTTTTAAGATAGAAATATTTTTAATTGAAATTTTCTTAATAAATAGTCACTTCCCTACATACAGAAATGTCACACCAATTAAACTTTTTTATTATCATAAAATCACATTATAATTTTATGCTTCATTTGTTAAGTATGAAGTTTAATTGGTGTGACATTTCTGTACGCAGAGAAGTGAATATTTATTAGGAACATTTCAATTGAAAATTTTTCTATTTCAAAAAAGCGCGGGCTCTATGACGCACGCGCATTAGAGTATACGGAGAATTTAATGGAGGACCTACGAGGCTATAACGAGAATTTCACCAAGTCCTCGTTTAGTCCTCTAAACATGCAAAAGTGGAAATTTTCGCACATTTTGAGGACTTAAATAGGACTTGAAATATGTTGAAATAAATCCTCTTTTGATCCTTCTAGGTTTTCGAAAATAGAGAATTTGGAGGATAAAAGAAGGACCTATATTTCGGCTCGGGATGGGTCAAGTTTTCCTTGTATATTTTTTCATAAGTAATCGAATTTTTTATTTTTGCGCACATTAAATTGCAACCGCAAATGTGAAGTACAATTGTCTAGTACCATGTTTTAAAAATTCATAATATTATCCAATAGTTTGTAAAATTGTATAGATCTCATTACATAAAATCGAATTTATTAATATCAGTGTCCATTAAACCAGTGTCCACTCGTGCCAAAAAATTCTAGTCTATTCGTGTATCGAAATTTCGGTACGAATAGCCTTTTAATCAGCTTCTGTTATTCGATCGTACCGAAAAAATCTGTCTGTTTGTGCCGAAATGTATATACTAAAATCTGTATTGGTGCAAAACGTATATACAATTTGTTCATTAAAATGTATCATTGTTGCGTAATAATAATTTTTTTGATTAAACAACTTATTTAAAACAAAGGATTTTGGTGATCCCGTTTATTTCATTAGGAACACTTTTTGTGTTGGCTTCCATTGATGTAACATGCATTGACGCAACCTTACTTTTGGCTTCTCTTCAGGAAAAACCGATAATAAACTTCAAGATCACCCTCCCGATAAATTGTTGACAATAAAGTAAGGAAAAGTAAAGTTTTTAGATAAATAATTGTAGCTTATAAACGTGTACTTTTTTTAAATCATTTATAGTCAGATATGCGTGATTATTGAGTTATAGGTAAATATTGGTAGAAAAAATGCACCTGTCCGTGAAACTTGAGATGGTTTTTGGGAAAATGGCCGTATGCACACAGCATGGTGCAATCTCTATCTATGGTGCTCCTCCTTGTGGTCACGGTTTAGCATTTGGCATGACAATACGGCTGATCAGCGCATCGGTGAGCTCGATTATAATGATAATGGCGTTGGCCTTGTTACGTTGGTGAAAGGAGAAGGTGCGTCCCCTAATCGAGGGTGCAAATTTTTTCAAGCGAATGTTTTCCCCTGCAAGTATACAGATGTATCGTTTATTAACGCACTCATTCAACTCGCCTTTTCAAAAATAGTGGACAACAGGTTGCTCTCTCAACATCATTAATTTTCGTTATAGAAAAAAATGGTAAAACTCTCTATCCTAATAATAATCCAAGAAAGTAATTTAGTTAGAAGGCAGTAAGTATTCGCTCAAGAATTCAGAAATACTGATCAGATTGACCAAAAGGGAAGAGATGAGAAGAGAGGTCATACCCTTGAACCGGATGTACGAAGGAAAAATGAGCTTGTACATATCTTGTGGATAAAAAATAACATCATTTGTAATAAGAATTCGTAACTGTGATGCTTACCACTTTGGGAAACTGGCTCATGATTTATTCCACAGCATCGCAAGGACCTACGTGTCCATGCATGATACCCTACAGGGAATGGGGACGCGTCTGTTTCCATAAACCAAATTATTTTTATATCCCAGGATCTGCGTTCCTGTGAATTAATGATTAGTCGAGATGGTCACTTTCTACATGCCTCCTTGCTGACCTCCCCTATTTGATAAATGTTATTACAAATGAGGTCTGCTGTACTTAGTCGTATCACTGTATGCATGAAGTTTTGCCTTAGGTCGCATCCAAATTGTAAATAGGATATCCTGACATGGCAGAATACTCAAACGTATTGAATCTCTTTTTTCATTTAAATCAAGGTTTAAAGAGTGGTGCCAATTTTTTCAGATTTTCCTTCAGTGCCACGTCATGAGTGAGTCGATATATTGTTGTATAACATTTCCTTTAGAATTTCGCGTAACCAACGATTTACCAGCTGACGTCACGAGTCGGTTCTCATAAGTTTATGCAAAGAGGGTTGGCAGGACATCGGGTGGCTGTTCGGATGGCGAGAGCATTACGTAGTATAGAAGCTAGAGGTGGAGGAACAAGATGGCGTCCTCCCGAGAGAATTCTCGAACGAGGCCGCAATCCAGCGGATACACGTCCTGTCGACGACGTAGGAAACTACCCGCACCCCCTTCCTCCCTCTCCCTATCTATCTGCTCTCCCTCTCCCTCATTTCATCTCCTTCTCTCTCTTTCTATTCTCTAAATCTTTCCATCTTCATTCCTCTCTCCACTGAAGCTTCTTCGTCTTTTCCGTGCGTGGTTTGGCCACGTTTGGCATTGGTCCCCCGTGTGTTTCGCAAACTGTCGTGTACACGTGGCGTTTACATCGACAAAACTTATATAAAGCGATGAGAATGCATAGAAACCAACATGGTCGATCAGCACGCGATGGGACACATCACGAGTTCAGAACTCCGGGCACCTGTCTGCGGGTATTACCAGATAGCCCCGCTAATCCGTTTAAGTCCTCAGTATAGCTACCATGCTCTGCTCTTCGCTCTCCATTTCCGATAATCTGGTCAACTATGTTAAGCTGAAAACAATCAACAGATTTTCATTATAAGTTAATTTGAATATGCTGATCAGTGATCAACAACCAAATTCCAGTTTTATTATTTATTATAACTGAACGCAGTAATCCAACAGATAAAGCTCTTTGAGGATGTCAGAGGAAGAGTTAAAAATGAAAGATGGTTCGTGAGAAGGTGGACGTTAACAGTAAACAGGATAGGAAATATTATTTACCTGATGATGATTATCATACCAAAGGCAAAACATTGTTTCTATTCCGATAATCCGGTCAACTGAGGCCGTGTAGAAATGGTAACAGGAAAAAGAATGTTCAGAGGTAGGGCACGACCTTTAAAGTACCCGAAAGTGTTACAAATTCAGTAAGTCCTTGAAATTTAAAAAGAATCCTCAAAACTTTACAACGATGATGTAAAACTACCATGTGAGTAGTACGAAGTCTGACAAAATTTGTTAAAAATTCAATTTATCCCCAACTTTTCCAAAACTCACCCCTTAAGACACTTAAAAGTAATTTTTAATTGTCTTTCCTGAATGTTATGAAAGTAAAATGAAAATTTAAGTGGCAAATTATATAAAGAAATTTATTATACAAATATGAAAAATAGTGCCCATAAAATAAACATTTTTTCCCCATTTCACCCTTAATAATCGATAAAAAATTAAATTTTCTTTCTTTAAAACTTTTCCTTTCAATATATGTAATATGTATTGAACATATTATATATATATATAATAAATGTACATACAGTCCAAACTCCGAGCAATGCCGTTTTCGGGGCTGTAGGGGAGTATAATTCCAAGAAGCCATAAACCCCCACTCTAAGCGCAGTCACGCTCGAATGCGTGCAGAAGAATTCAGCTGACAAACTCCGAGCATTGCCGCGCGTCGGTTTGGTTAAAAATTGATCTCGAACATCGTTTTATGTATCTGGTGTACATTACATGTGTACAAAAGCGATTCATATTGGATTATTTCATTATCAACCCGAACTTAAAGGTATGTAAAACATAAAAATCGATCATTAGCTATGGTATGTTCGATTCTTAGAATAAATGTAAACAAAGCGTCAAAATGACAAATATTTCACTTCACTTTTAAAGTAACCTGTGATATCTCGTGCATCAGTACATTAATAATAATTAATTACTGTGTCGTACTGCTTGTTTTTTTTTAAACAAAGAGAAACTCAAATATCGAATGGTCAATTATACCCTCAATTTGATGTCACTCGTGTAATCTTATTAATTATAACAATACATGTAAAACTTAAAGAAAAAAAAACAATAAAAAGCTTTCTTTACAGTAGTAAAAATAGATATTCGTTCATTTGAAATATGGAAATTAACTCTTTCCCACGTTTTGTACTGCGCAATAATACTGCGAGCAGTTTTCTCATAGAAACGCATATCAAATGAGCTGAAATCAGGCATCTTATATCTTTTGAACGCGATATTATAATTTTTTATGATTTTCTTCAGGTTTTAATGTTCACATTTTATGTTGAACATTCATCCAGAACATCTTTATCCAAAGCCTTTAAATATTTTACGAAACATAAAATAAACAATGATTAGTTAGCCCTATAGTACATTAATTTTTTTTTAAGTGGACTAAAAATAATTTGGAATAACGAACAGTTTTCCTGATATTTCATTTCTTATATGTATAATAAAATTAACAATTTGTTTGACTGAACAACTTCAAGGTTTGGCCAGAGAAAAACCTTCAGATTCGGCCGTTTCGTTCCTACCCGGCACTCCTCGGAGCGTTAGCTATGAAATGCATCGATCGCGACCGACGCTAAAGTGGCGGGGGTAGCTCTCGAGCGAGAAATCGGAGAAGCGGCATTGCTCGGCGCGGCACTGCTCGGAGCTTGGACTGTAGAATGAAAAAGTGTTAAAGAAAGAAAATGCTATTTTTTATGGATTATTGGGGGGGTGAAAAGGGGAAAAATGTTTATTTTAGGTGGAAAATTTGTTATATTTGTATAATAATTTTTTTTATATAATCTGCCACCTAAATTTTCACTTTACTTTCATAAAATTCAGAAAAGACACTTAAAAATTACTTTTTAGTGTCTTAAGGGGTGAGTTTAGGCAAAGTTGGGGGTAAATTGAATTTTTAACCAATTTCGTCAGGCCTTGTACTACTCACATGGTAGTTTTACATCATCGTTGTAAAGTTTTTAGG
>CAKNWW010334681.1:0-11096 GCA_932074435.1 Andricus kollari
CTTCCCGCCCCCACGAAGCGTTGGAAAAGGGGCAGGGGTGTGACCTTAAATTATTTCGGTGACCAGTCACAGGGATGCCTTCCCGTCCCCCACTAGAAATTGTAAAGGGATAGGGGTGAGACCTGTATTATTCGATTATTCAATTTAACAGACAAAAATCGATATCTCGAAAGCTATTACAGTTATCGATTTAAAAATTTCACATCCGTGTTTCTCGAAAAAAATACCATCGAAATTAATAGTCAGAAATTATATTAATTGAAAATAAAAGTCAATAATTTTACCATAAAAAGTCGATATATCGAAAACTATTCGAGATATCGATTTAGAAATTTCAGATCCGTGTTTGTCGCAAAAAATCACATCGAAATCGATATTCAGAAATTATTGTGATAAAAAAAAGGCAATAATAAAAAATAATAATACAAAAATCTATATCTCGAAAAATATTCGAGATATCGATTTAAAAATTTCAGATTCGTGTTTCTCGCCAAAAATCCTATAGGAATCCACATTAAAACTTTGTCGCCACGGATATCGTAATCTCCCCTAAGTTTTGTGCAGAAAAAAGTACCCGTTAGGACTCCTACGTACTTCATATAAGTAACGATAGTAATTGTAAGCCCAAAGAATAAAAGTAATCGCATTTAACACCAATATATTTTCCAACAAATAAAAGTAGTAGAGGTTCCAAGTTTCATTCCTTGTGGACATTGGCCGAACTGAAACCTGAGCAGCGTTGCGAACATTCACACCGAAATATCGGAGATCAGCAGTTTAAAGGTTTTCTAAAAAATCAAAAATGAATGGACAAAAAATTATTTACATATGTTAGGGTTTTAATCATTTTTCAACATAATCACCAGTTCGATCCGAACAATTTGGGTAATGTAGCGACAATTTCTTAAAACCATTGGAGTACCACTGCGAACCTTTCAGTGTCAGCCAAACGCTGACGCGACTGCTGTCTTCACCTCTTCATCATTCCTGAAGTGCTTACCCCTCAAATGAACTTTCAATGCTGGAAATAAGTGGAAATCATTGGGAGCCAAGTCTGGAGAGTGCGTTGGTTGGTCCAAAATTTCCCATCCAAAATCAGTTCACAAATATTGGGTCATTTTTTTAGTATGCAATCTTGCATTGTCGCGAAATAGCAGTACTCTTTCTTTGAGGTGTTCGGTACGCTTCCGACAATGCAAGACCGCATACAGCAAGAATGACCCAAGATTTGTTGACTGATTTTGAATGGGATATTTTCGACCTCCCACCGTACTCCCAGAGTTATATATCAGTGATTTCCAGTTGCTTTCAGTACTTAAAAGTTTATCTGGAGGGCAAGCGCTTTAGGAATGATAAGAAGGTGCAGACAGCTCTGCCCCCTAAATGAAAATAGCCGCAACTGCAGTTCGGATAAGCCATCTGTCACTTTCACGAATCTTTTAAAAAGTAGACTCAAATGTACTTGATTCAGATGGTGTTTATTGAATATCTATTTGGTAATACGATGTACATAATGGATGTCCATAAAAACTACGAGAATTATGGTTATTTGAATACCATTTTAAAGATTCGTAAAAGTGACAGATGACTTATCCGAACTGCAGTTACGGCTATTTTCATTTGGAGGGCAGAGCTTGCGGTCGGCGCTTGGATAAAGAAGGGCCCCAAATGGTACGCCAATGGTTTAAAAAAATTATCCCTACGTTACCAAAAATGTCTGAATCAGGCTGGCGGTTACGTTGAAAAAATCATTATAACCTTAACAGTTGTAAATACATTTTTTTTTTTAATTTTTCCATGCATTTTCGATTTTTTATTATACCTTTAAACTTACTTTTGGACTGAACCTCGTACTTCGAAAAACTCCTGGGTAAAGATTAAACAGTTAATTCGTTAGACCTGAAACTTTCATGATATGATCTTAGTAATATAACTTATCCAGGTAAAAATGATTAGGGAAAATTCACAAGAAACTCGCGTGGAATCCCAGTAGAAATTCACTACGAATTCTTGAATCTTTTTGCACAAAATTTTTCTTCGTAGGTCTCCATGTGAATTTGCATATATCATAGACATAACAAGCTGAGGTTATTTAGGTAAAATTTTGAAAGTTACACATGTCGCTCGCATCCAGTCTTTTGACATACGCTTAAGTTTCTTGATTCAAGAGCGTTGAAACCAGGGCCCAAACTCAAAGTTGAATTGACTCATTTTACTCCATAAATACTAGAGTTACATATTTCTTAGATAATTACGGCCTATTTCAATACTTTTTGGGTAAGGCGTTTTTTTGTATGCTCGGGTTAGAATCCAAAACAAAGTCTTACACAAAAACCACGAAATAGTATAAGGAGATTCAACTCTAATATAAGGATACCCCCCATTTTTCCGTGCCCACTTTCTATAGCATACCCGCAGCATAACAGATTACGTATTGCAGCGCCTCTCATGACAAAATTTGAAACTGTTGAAACCCAACTCTAAAACCTATGTTATAACGGTTTCCGTAAGAGGCGCTAGAACAAGTAATCCGAAGTGCTATAGGATGTGGGCACGGCAAAGTGGGGGTACAATTTTCCGAAATGGCCCATAGAGTTGGTTCTCCTTATACTACTTCGTGACAAAAACTAATAAAATTAGCCAATTTTTATATCCGAATACAGATTTGATTCAAAACGAGAATAGGTCCTAATTATCTAAAAAAGAGGTAATTCTAGTATTTATAGAGTAGAATGAGGCAATTCAATTTTGTGGTTGGGTTCTGGTTCCAACGCCCTTAATAGACATTCTCCAAGTCTTTATACTGCACATAAAGCGAAATGGATTTTTGATGTATGATGTATTTTTTCTTTCAGGAGTTAAAACTATATAGTTATTTATTTTATGCGATTGCGTGCGAGTGTGAATGTTGCAGCATAAGCCGCAGGCGAATGATGCAATCACACGAGTTAGCAATCACCTATGCGCACGTGTATTACACGCTATTTTTTGCAACGCCCGTCCGAAAAAGTTGTGTTAGGAGGTGTTAACGAAAAATATTAATCTTGAAAGAAGAGAATTTTAAATTTCGTAAGCTATTTTTTTGAAAACAAAAGTTTGAAAAAAAATTTCTGAAAATTTTTTTTGTTGAAACAAGTTGTTTGAAAAAAAAAATTTTGAAAAAAATGTTGTAAAAAAAACAGTTTGGGGGGATAAGAAACATTAAAAACAAACCTTCAATCATTAAAAGATTTGTTCAAGTTAAATCAAAATTTATTTCAAGAAGATACCAACACCAGTGTTTAAAGTTACCTGTGCCAGTGTCTAAAGTACCTCATCTCGAAAGTTCGCATGCGCAGCTTTTTCACCAGTGCCTAAAGTAAGCCATCTTCAAACTGCGCATGCGCGAAAATTGTTTCGCGCACAGTCTGCTCAAATAAGGCCCTTTAGACACCATTTAGAAGCATGAAAAGATCAACATTTGAGGTGGGTGTTGCAAAAACAATTTTAATAGTTAGGATTACTACTTTAAGGGCCGGTTTCACCAACCTCGGTTAAAAAGTTGATCCTCGGTTAAACCGATAATCGACGGTTAAATATGGCGTATAGCGTTCATTTTAACTGGCCGTCAGTTAACCAATGATTTAACCGAGGTTGGTGGAACTGGTCCTAAGTGTACTCATAACTACTATTTAATTGTAAGGCCTACTAATTTAATAATAAGACTTTCTACTTCAAGTAGTAAGTACAACCACTTCAAAATGGTTATCTACCATCGGAAGTTGTTGGGACAACAAGTGAAGTAGTAAGTACAACTACTACCATTCTTAAAAATAAAAGTAGTAACCCTTGTAGTAGTAGTAGTAGTAGTAGTAGTGGTCCTACTACTTTATTAGTTATCATAACAATTGACACTCCGTTTTTTCTGTGTAAAGTAAATGTGCGCTTTCTTACTTTTCAGTATAGGCTTACGGTTTTTACTTTATTACTTGCCAACGGCCATACCACGCTGGAAGCACCAGTTCCCGTTAGATCACTGAAGTTAGGCAGTGTTGGGCGCGGTTAGTACTTGTAGGGTGACCGTCTGATACTACTGCGTTGCTGTTGGCGGTCGTGGGTGTGGTGAGCCCACGCTTGTAGAGTTATATTTACTACAAGAAACTATCCACCTAAAAGACACTACCCGAATCGGGCAGTGTCACGCTTACCCCTAGAGGCTCGCCGAAAGGGAAATAGCTTAATGATATACTTATAACTACTCTATATACTGAGAAAATACGTGAAATAATCAAGGCTTTACTCCTTCAAAATGAAAATCCACTCTACTCCAAGGGAGTTCCTACTCGACATTTATTGATTGGCTAATAATGAGCATATCTGAATCAACCACAGGTTATTGCCTTGCTTGGCAAGGAATGACCGGTCAGGTTCTGATGATAAGACTTGCTTGGAGATCGGCCAGAGCTTGAGGAGAAAGCACATACTTCGGTGTTCTATATTCTTACAAGCTTAACATATGGCTGCTTCTACGAAATTTTGCTTTACACCACTTAAGGATCTTTATCTTATATACAACGCTGCTACTATTTTTAGATCAACATTTTATATTCAGAATAATATACAATTTTTGAAAATATTGAATGAACCAGGACCAAGAGCTTCAGATGTTTTCAAACAAAGAAACATGTAGCATTTCATCTCAAATTACATCAGATTTTAAAATATTGGATAATAATCATTCGAAGCACAATAAATGACACGTCTTGTAAGATTGTACACAGGAAGAAATTTAACAGGAATAATAGGATTTCTTTACATGTGCTTTTAAGCTCTAAAAATCCTAATCTTAGATCTACCCACTAGATAGACTCTGAAGTTTTAACAAGAAGAGAAAAGTTAAAGCTTTGTTAAATCTCGGAAAAAAACGAACCAAAGAAAAATTTGAAAGACGTGTTCAGATTTCTTTAAAACAATATGATGCAGCAGAACTTCTGAAGAGGCTTTGAATAGTTTTCTAGTACTATTTGACTCTTGTTTCGAGTTTAATAATTGAATTTAAATCTGATAGAAATATTTTTTTAAGTCATACCAACTCTATACATAACTTAATATTCTGCATAAGGTAGTAGAAAATTGTATGTTATTTATTTAAAATATAAGACTATATTTCTGTTAGAGCTGTGCAAAGAACCCAAAACTTCGGGTTGGTCGCGAGGTCGAGCTTTTCCCAAATTTCAAAAACCCGAAAACTTATGACTGATTTATGACTCGACTCGATCTAATATTAAAAAATATAGTGCCATGAAAAAATTTCTTCATTTAAAACTATTGGTAAGCCAAATAGAAGTAGTTTTAGTGAAAAAATAATTTTAAATTGTTTATAAATAACCAAATATTGGATTTGCTTATGACACTAACACATTTTATCAATCGATAAACTTATCTAACTCGTCATTACTATGAAGAGAATTTCAAACCATTTTAATGAAAACACGATTCGGATAGTCAAAGTGAAATGTTTTGACTTACCTACAGGACTCGGCCGTCTGTCAATAGGGCTCGTTCTCTCTTTCTTGTCAACGGGACTAGTTCTCTTATCAACAGGACTAGTTGATTTGTCGCTGGCAGAGCTTCTCTTATCCACTGGACTACTGCCAGCACTGAGCCTCTTAGTGTCATCCTGTTGGGGCTGAAACTCCCCAATTTCCTGTGCAGGAACCAGGTTGAAACCACTACCACTGGATGAAGCGTTCGACGAAGAGGTGTTGTTTGCATTGTTGTTGCTACTGCTACTACTTGCACTACTGCTCCCCCCGCCATTGGCGTTATTATTATTCACTACCAGGGCACCCCGGACATCTCTTAGCTCTCCTCTCAAGGACGCGCATTCGCCCCTCGCCCTTTCCAGTTCCCCGTCCAGACGGGCACCCGTCGCTGCGTTCTCTTCAACCATCACGCGAAGTTTCGCCTGCAAAACAGGAAACAGACAAAGCGTGGCCTTAGTATGAAAACTTTTCCAGACAGTAGGGAAGCGTTATTAAACTACTGATTGTGAGCAAAAGAAAAGGACATATTGCAAGAGGAAAGGACTCTTTGCTCCTCACATTTCCAAGACCAACAACCCCGCCTTTTTTAACAGTGTAAGAAGCGCTTGGCACGATTTCGCTCAGATGGGAAACGTTGTACTAATGGGGTGTATTTATTATCTTCAAAGCTGCCCTCACTCTTAAACTATTATAAAATACTCTAAATGAAAGTTTCTTGTTCTACTAGTCTGTAAACTTTTATTAACAGTAAAACTTCCTCTCCTCGATGAAGGTCCTCTTCAGTCAAAAATCCTTTGCCAAGTTTAACAAGAAAAAATGGATGTTCTTTAATCAACAAAAATGTTATTTTAATTTCTTTAATGCTAATAAAATTAACGCGATATTTTTATCATCTCCACGAACAGTGTGCATAATCTATACAAATACGAAGATGTATACATTATACAATCACATGTAGGCATAGATCTTAATTAATTTGAAATTATAAACTTATTATAATATAATATTATAATTATAAAATACTTTTCTTATTATCATTAAATAACCCTCTGAAAAACTCATATAATGAATCGAAATGACAGTAAATATATTTTGTTGATTCATAGTAGACAAACCTATTCAATCATGTTTAATCTCGCTTTATATCAGACACGATTATATGGGTTTGAATTTTTGAATTTTGAATTCTTACCAATCCCAATCGCAAAGATTCTGTTTGAAGCACTTGACAATTCATTATGATTTAAAAATAATTTTGAAAGCTGTGAGTTTTAAATTTGTAATTTTTAATATTTTTGGAAAGTCTTTATATATAAAACTTATTCGGCGTAGATCTTTCATAATGAAATTTCAAAAAAGAGCGTTTAAATCTAAAATGATTTAATTGTGAATCTTCAATTTTCAATTTGAAACACGTAGAATTTAGATTGTACCACTTCGAATTATTTAATTTAAAGCTGTGATTTGGATTCTTAAAGTTCAAAATTTGTGAAGTTTGAAAAAGCTTAAATTTCTTTCTCATAGAGGGAGGTTTGTAATGACCTAAATTTTCAAATATACTTTTTTCACATATGTTGATATAATTCGACCCCAGGAGCTCGAAAATAAAATTTAGAAAAAATGTCCGTGTGTAACTTTTTTCTGTCCACCATATCTCGAAAAGTAAAAGAGCTACGATCATGAAATTTGTATGAAGTGTAGCTCCGAATAATATCCAGGTCTGATAGGATTTTAAGGTAGATATCGATCATTTAGAAGCTGCTTTTTCTTGCCTTTAGATATTTCAAAAGAAAAATTTTACCTTGATTATATAATAAATACTTTCTTGATATTCAAAATACAACACTACGATATCTAGCATATTTGTTCGCGTCTCTGAGACGCATCGATTGACCTATTGTTGAAAATTTTATGACCTACCAGTGCCGATTTATGAAGTTTAAAAAAATGTTTTATTCTGTTTATATGAAAAAAACTTGTTTGATATTCAAAACATGACAATATTACATGTATACTATTTGTTCGCGTCTTTGAGACGCATCGATTAACCTATTGGTGAATCTTTTATGACCGACTAGTACCGATTTATGAAGTTTTAAAAAAATTGTGTATTCTGTTTATATGACAGAAACTTTGTTCATATTAGGAGTACTACAGTACTGTATATGACATGTTTGCTTCATAAATTGAGAAAATATATTGTTTATCTTGTTAGTAGAAGGCAAATTTTTATAATATTGGGAATCCAACTATAATGTTCACGTCTTCGAGACGCATCGATTGCCAGAATTAAGAACTTTTCATGATCTGCCATAACCTAGCAATATCGTTTTTAAATGTTTCAACAAAATTAGTTTCCATGTTTATAAGAGGATTTTTTTATATTGGGAATATAACAGTACTGCACTTGTTGTAATTTTTCGCGTCTTTGAGACGCGTGCATTGGTTTTTTGACGAACTTTCGAAGACGATTATTTATTAATCAATAGCTACTCAGAAAGTTCTAAGAAAAGTGACATGTTTCTATGAGGTTTTAATTCGAAATATAAAATTACCGTAGGTTAAAAAGTTGTATATTTTAACAAAACATATCAATTGAGATTTTGGAGGCCCTCTGATTTTCTGAAAATAAAATTTTCGTAAAGACAGAAACATAAGCTTGAAAAATATTGAAAGTATCAATTTTTTTCTTTTGTTAGGGAAAACCTCCCTCTATGAGGAAGCAAATTTATTTGATACTTATGAGGAAGCAAAATACTCATAAAATGAGCACAAATCAATACACCCATAGAGAATAGGTCCATAGTACTTCGCAGCCGTATTTCAATATTGGAGTTACCGGAAAATATTTTTGGAAACCAGATAATGACCAGAACTAATAAGACTCACACTCTGCAAATTTTTGCTTGGACGGCCCTGCTAACTTCCTTCCTTATTGTGCATGTTATTTAAAAAAATCATATGTGACCGTCTGCGAAGAAAGGGACCTAATGCGGAAAAAAATAATAATAATTTTAAACTAAAATAAAATAATATGAAATTTCTACCAAACAAGAAGAATTACACAAAGGCAAAAATAATTAATAGAATAATTGGGAACCCCTCAAGATCTCTTGTCGAATAAAAGGCCTAAGGTTAACTCCGATCTGCATCTTTTATTAAAATTAATAAAAGATCTTCCTCTTTGTCAAGGAAATTGAATAATAATTGTAGTCTTTCTGCCATGGCTTGCAACAACCTACTGTCGCAGACGATGAAACTGTACGTATGTGCGGGTGCAGTCGTCGCATTGGAAATCAAACATGCGGCTTCGGTCACAAGGCCGATTTCGCAGGAATCCTGACGTGCGGCTAGCTTAGGCTCAGCCGCAGCATTCGAACTCCACCTTTAGATAGTTTTATTGCTTTAATCAATGACAAATGATTATATTTTCCAATTCTTTAGGCATAACCAATCAAATTCCTCATATATGATTACGTTCGCCGGAAATATGGAAATGCTTTCAACGCCCGTTGTATTAGCTTGACTAAGAATACTTCCGGTTTAATGGAATACACAATCGCCCGTCCGGATTACATTTACAACCATCACCCCGCAGCGCACCGTGGGGGAGAACTATTCGTAGCAACCACTGCCATGGAAATTGCCCGAACTGTATAAGCGGATTGTGGTAATCTCTGAATGTAGTGATAAACTACAGCGTAGAGTCGTACAGAATAATGTAATATTCATCGTATTTGAACTTTCCAATCGAGCTTGAAATGCAACCTCCTTCAAAGGGTTTTGTTAAAAGGTTCGGTATGATGATAAAGAGAGAAAAACTGGATGCATTATTTATTGGTCATTATTATTGAATCAAATGTTAAATCAAATGTTGAATCAAATTCGCATGTTCAGGTATAATGATTGAATAACTATGGGCGCATTAATGTTTTTCTTTTCTTTTTTTAGTGTTTCATATAAAAGAGCAATTTTTAATGTCAACTTGAACTAATAATTAAAATAATGAAACCTCTCAGATTTCAAGTTTCAAACCTTCAAGGATAAAATAATCTGATAATTTTACAGAATTGTACGTTTTTTAAGAGAATTTTGAAAACATTTTTTTCTGTTGAATTTCTTGGAATTTCCTGTAAATTATACAAAAGGTACTCAGATCTTGCGGAACCACTGATACTGACCTGGTACCAAGCTAGTACTGGGGCCACTGAAATAAAAGATATTGGCTCAGTACATACCTTTTATTGTAGTGGCTCAATACAATAAGAGGTACTATGTCCAGTACTGTTCACAATACAAGCGTAGGGATTTTCGATAATACTGTGTTAGTACAGAACTTTGTATATCGGTAGTGGTTTTCATTGAACTGAAACAATACCATAGATACTCCGGCGCAGTATAGTATAGCTTTGAAAATGTAGAAATATGAACTCTTTTTATGGATATAAGCAATATATGCAATAATTAAATTAATGGCTGTTCAAATAATTTCACCAAAAAGAAAAAGTAACACGTTTGAAATTCGTGGTTCGTATTTGAAGTCCAGTATGTATTTTCTCTCATTTTCGTTCGACAGTTGTGTGTAAGTGAAAAAAGTGGAAGCCCGTCAGGCAAATAGGAACTCCTAAGTAAACATAACCTTTCTCTGGCAACTCGCCGATATTGGGCACGTTCCAGACTTCCAGCACTGAACTGTACTAAACACACTACAAAGGGGTTTCTAAGCAGCGGAAGCGGATTGCGGCTAGCTTTGCAAACTTGTTGCATTGTCTATGATTGGAGAGGAAAGAGATGGGGATTGCTGGAGGGGTGGGGGGGGGGCATATAGAGGATGGTTGTATTCCAAACTATATCTGCTTTAATCGCGCCCTTTTCAAGGCCGTCCTTCCTATCGATCGGCCGGACTCAAGATATCCAGCAGATAAAACGGACTGTAGAGATGCGAGTCAAAGGACCTCTTGAGGGCGAGCCATTGGTTGTAAGGACGTAAAGTGCACGAATTACACAAGCTAGTAAGGCAAATGGGTACTGAGATTCTAAAATTCATTTCTTAGCAGGACAACACCAGAATTTTTCCATTTAAAGTTCTGATATTTGTACTGATGATTTGTAAAACGAGGCCAGTGTCGATAAAAAGTTGCTGCACTCTAAAATTCTGGTTTGCTTTAAATTCAACAAGATTTGCCTAGATTTAAGTGAACTCTCTAAATCTGAAACAGCGAAAATTCGTTGGTTGGCAAAACATATACGCTGATTTAGCCAGCTATAACTTGTGACGGGATATATTTTTTTTGGTTACCCGTCACTTGAAACTGCCTCGTCCCAAGAAAATTTATTGTCGAAAAATAAACAAACCACGCAAACGTTAGAACAAGGGTCACCTCCGAAAACACTACCAGGAAACACTCAGGGCAATGTTTGTAACGCTTCTTTCTTTTACTTATTCCTGTTAACCTTGATTTTTCATGCTTTCTTGGAGCCCTATCTGTCGACGAATCGAACTGAATAATTGGAGGGGAGGAAAAAGTCCGTTGGATCCAAGATTATGTGATTCATATTTTTCAACTTCTT
>CAKNWW010334682.1:0-15164 GCA_932074435.1 Andricus kollari
TTAGTTATTATGATGATAAAATCACTGCCTTCTAGATTTTTCAAATATATAATATCGATTCATTAAAATTTAATCAACAGTTTGTGCACCTAGAAAGTGGTAGACTGTTCCGAAGCTAAGTGGCTGAAATTAAAATTAGCATCTTATACATGTAAAGCCTATTCCAAGGTATCAAAGTTGTAACATTATTCCTACGTATCGACTACCTCTTCAATCGCTCCATGATGCACGAAAAGTACGCCGTGACTGCGAATAGATAGTAATAGGGTTGTTTCTAAAGTCAGATATCACTTTTCCAATGAATGGATCTTATAGTTTATAAAATTCGAATTTTGAAAACGCCCATATCATATTTGTTACGTATTGCTTACCATTTTTAATTTAATGTTGAAATATGAATTTTCTATTAAAATTTCGATTGGTGGGCCCCTCTGACGCTAAAGGGGTCGGATTTTCCACCAATCACAGCTTATGTGTCAGTAATTCTCAAATATCTTTTTCTGTGCCGATGTTTTGTTTTGGTTATCTGCACGTCGAAAATAGAAGTCTCAAAATATTGTTTCAAAAAATGTCAAAGGAGGGTTTTGTAAAAGCCAATAGCAGAAATTTCCCGAAAATAGAGATATTTATGGTGATAGTGATTTCGTAAGTGCAGAAATACGAGCAGTGAAAATGAAACGGTTAGGTGACATAATCTCTTTATCATAAGTTTCATTAGTTTCCATCAAAGCCACATCGTCACATTGATAATTATAAGAACCTCTGAGTCACGTGACACCAACTTGAATAAGTGTTTTCCCGCCTTCAATTTTTAATAATTTTTTTCTGTTGAACAACTCAACAGAAAAAAAGTTTAGAACGCACATTGAGTTTAGATTAGAATTCTGTATTAAAAAATGATTTTATCTAAAATTGTGAAACAACCCTATTATAATTACATTCTCATAAGTTTGTCTTTTTAGGGAAAGTATGTTTATTAAGGGCATATGACACTTACCCGATCCCTACCTTAGTGACTGATAGGTTTGAGTAAGTAAAAAAGGGGCTAAGGAACGTTTATGTACTAATAAATTTTTACAAGTAAAAAAAAATAACTTTTGGAAAATTTGTTTTATAATAGTAAAAATTAATCAGTGCATAAACGTTCCTTGCAATTTAGCTCCTTTATTTTATTTTCAAAAACTTTCAACTTGATATCTCATTTAGACGCGGAGAAAAAGTAATGATCGATCGTAAATGTAAAAGCCGTCGACATTTTGGTGCCCAGATGCAATGAGAGGATATGGAATCATTCGTCTTCGAGTGGAGTCCCTGACCGTCAGTGAATTCCAAATGACCAGACGTCTCCCCACTCTCAGGTAACAGTTTCTATATTTCCTTTATTGCATTTGGTCGCACAAATATAATAATTGTCAACAGAATAACGTATTTAGAGAAGTTTTTTATTTCACACTTAGAGCTTTATTACAAAGACTGAAACAGTGATAAAACGACTGACAATTATAAGAACTCCATTCAAAAAAAATTGCGCTAAGCAATGTACCTGCAATTATACATGAATAGACGTAATGCTGTTATGATATCCTATTCGCGGAAATATATATATTAGGATTGGTCGAAAATAACAAACTCTGGAATTCGAAATCGCTACAACGTAAAAATGTAGCGTATTGAGAGCGAAAGTCGTCGACAATTAATTGGTATATATTAATCAATATTAATCTTCTCAATCATTTTTAGTCATCAATGATTCATAATGTAGGCACTGTCTAGTATTACGGATTTTTAGTAAGTCTAAATGGTTAAGCACAGAGCTAGGGCTGGTATAATGAAAAATTCCGTAATAGCAGACAGTGAGAATAGTTCATTAATTGGACTTTAAATATTATTACCTTTAAAATGTTACTCATACAAAATTGATTCTTTAGCAGCAATTATCACTGATCAAAATTTTATTTATTTTGTAACGATAGCAATTACTTTTTTAACGCAAATATTCTTCCTTACCGGCTTCCCAGCCACGCACCATCCTTTTCGAAAAACGAAAACATTTTTAAATAATATATTGTTTGCAACACTTCCGCGAAAGAGCCCTTTCGCGTACCATCTACAGGCACCGAAACAAGACTTTCTCGCACTTTTCGCCAAACCCTGCACAAACATGGCGCACAGTGGGACCAAATCCCGAAAAGCTGGCCTAAATTATAAAATGTCCATAAAATGGACCAAATTTTGTCATTCGGGGGGTTTTGGGGTCGCTGATTACGAATCCGGTGTCAAAAATTTCAAAAACAAAATGGCGGATCCAATATGGCAGACGAGTATGCTAAATAGACGTTTGATTCTTTTCAAAATTGTTGTAGGGGGGGTTTTCGAGGTCGCTAATTACGAATCGAAATTTTTCTATATTTTCAGAAATTACAGCTGACGTATTATTTAAATTTTCCTTTATTATGACGAATATTCCTCTTTTTGCCAAACCCAGGACCGGTGCATTATCGTCTGCAGTATGCTCCACTGCAGATCCTAAAATTTTATAACAATATATACATTATTGTTATTGCTATTATTATATTAGATTTTTTAAATTTTGAAATATTAAATATTTTTTAATGATAAATTCAACTAAGCGTTTGTGGAAATGCAACACTTATTAATATTATTATTATATTATTATCAGATTATTTGTTCATAATTTGCAATTATTAAATATTTTTGAATAATAAATGAAATTCACAGTTCGTAAAATTGCAACATAACATTCTCTTGAAACATCCATGTGAAATATCACATGATATTAAAAACCTTCAGGGACGCGTCCCCATGCTTGTTGCCCGAAAAACGGTCCAAAAACCTCAATGAGCAGCTATGAGCAAAATTGTATTCTTGATTCCATAAACTGGCACTATACATTACAAGATCTGATAAGTCCGTAAGCAGGATCACGTGAGGCAATTTACCTTTTCCCTACATGTTTGCGTTAATTGGTTCAATTTTATCTTGCATTTTCACAAAAATCGTTAATTTTTTTTGTATAGTAATAGTATGACTATTATACTAGTGATTTTTATGTTAATAGTGCTTACCACTAGCTGATGAATCCATTTTTTAGAATTTAAATGTCTTGATTCTATAATTTTCTATGGCCTCCGAAACACAAAACCAATTTTAGCACCACGAAACTTCCAAGTGTTCACGGAACGAAGGCCACTTTCGAACTGCCATAGAGAGACAGGTACTAGGGATATAGACATCTAAGCTACAGATTCTGAAACCTTGATCCTTCCTCTACAAAACCTACCTTTTCGGGATTTGGTCCCACTGTGTGGCGCGCAAAAGAGACTTTCCATGCAGGTGTAACAAAAAATAAAGTTCAGCACTCGTGCGCAAAGATAGCAATGACTCACTCGTAGCAAGGCACAACACCCACCCTTAGGTTCATCTATGGTTCACGTCGACTTGCGCTTCGCGCGGGGATAGCCATCATCGCGCACTTGTATAAAAAATACTATTTTTAACCTGGCTTTTCTTTAGCAGTAATATCTTTAGATAAATTTGCTGCGCGGTTTGGTCAAAAAGATTTTCTTGTCTGCATAATAAGCACATGTTCGGGCAAATTTTTTCTAATTATTAATAATATCAATTATTATGATTTTTAAAATGTCATGCATCACATAAACTTATCGATTTCTGCAAAACATACCATTGGTGTACTTTGAAAATGTCCTGCGAGCAATTTTATCACGTATATAATATTTCGAAATGCGGCCGCAAATGCTGTTTCTTATACGCGCCCGCAAATTTTCAGTAGGGAACGCTCGGCCTCACGTTGCCAAACCCGTTAAAACCTACCTGGAAACAGTAAACAGTAATACAAAAATGTAATATAAAACTTTTGAACATTCAAAAAATTATAAAAATAATTAAATGAACAGAATGAAAAAATGAAATAGTATAAATGCGCAAAATAATAAATACATGAATAACATAAAAATTGTATATTCTTTTAGGTCGAAACTCGCTTCAATACTCTGAAAATGTTATATCAATTTTTTATCATGAAAATAATTATTCAGAAAGCTTGTGTGACTTCTAAGCAATGCAAAACAAACAATATATTAATAAATAAGAATTATAATGTACGTTATAATCGAAAAAAATATAAAATTGTATGTTTATTATGAACCTCAAGGAATTTTTGGTTATAGATTTATAAAGAAGGATTAAATTGTATACTTTTATTATAATTCCACAAAATGTGTACTATATTGCATATTTTTTGTTTTGTTCATTTATTTCATTTTAAAGTGTACCTTTTATAATTTTTCAATGTTAAAAATTGTCATATTACATTATAATATTCAACAAAATATGACCTATGTGATCATGGAATGAGAGGCAGTACCAATCTGAAAATGTAGGCTTCCCTATACCTTATAAACAGAGAAAACTTTTACGTATTCTCACTCGCGATCTTGACACTATAATTTCAAATAGTGTACTAAACATAATAATTTTTAGAAAACGGGTAATGAAAGATAAATAATTAAGGTTTCCGTTTATATAAATATAATAATGACTTAAGTAGCTTTTATTTTTGTAATTTTGTTGTGAAAGTTCGGGCGACGTGCGAGTTGCCGAAAAAACTTCATCAGTTTCAAGATTCATGGATTCCTTCACGACAAGGTTTAGAAAGAGCTCTGGCGACTTTTCTGCCTTTTTCATTGGGCATTCTCTTTAGAGGGGCATGGATACAGTAGGTTATGAAGAACCTTTTTTCTCTCTCATTCGTTTGCGCCGAAAGATGTGATTACCACATTCACAGCATAATTGTATTTTTAAACTATTTTGTAATTATTGATTAAAATACAACGTATATTATTTAACATTTAATTTCAATCGAATCTATAAGTAGACTATGTAAGTGTAATTTATTGTAATTCAATAAGAATTTATATTATATTAACTGATGCTTAATAAAAAATTTTTTTTTATATTTTAATATTAATCAAAATACAACCTATATTAGATAATAATTATTTATTTAATTATTATTAATTATTAATTATTTATTTATACAATTATTATACATTAGAGAATAATTTTTTACATTTATTTCTATTTTTAAGTAATACGATTATTCACTTTATACTTCTACTTTACAGGTCTCCTCTACCAGGAATATGATATGTCATTTTTATACTAAACCTGAAACAAAAATAATAGATAATTACAAACACCAGTACTCACAAGAATGAAGCCATTGGTAGTCAAATAACTAGGTCAAACAGGCCCCAATAAATTTTCATCCAACTTGTGCTTCGACTGGTCCCTGGTTCTTCGCGGTAAATTAAAATTTGAAATAAAAAGTATTTAAATTCAAGTAGAAAAAATGCAGACCCTTCCGTGTAAACGATGAGCCATAACGAGCCATGACCTTAACAATCGTAACCCTTCGCAGGATTCCTGAAAACCGAAGAAAAAGTAACAGAAAAACTTTCTGGCAGCCAAACACTTGTCGTGGCAGCACACACCTGCTGAAAGTTGTGAGTCCTGGTGTACAAAAACCTGCACACAAACCTGTACAGGTAATTTTAACGGTGCCTGTGCAGGAATTTGGCGAAGAAAACTGTATATGATCCTCCAAAGAAACCTGCATTGACGTTCTTTTGCAAAGTAAATTGAGGCGCGTGTTCCTGTAGAGAAACACGTATAGGGTAATTAAACAGAAAGCCATCGCGAAAACTCATGTCGCTTCCAGCTAAAAAAAGGGGGTGGGGATAAAAAGGCCCCCTCTTGTGACATCCAATGCACGCAAATGGGCGGATGGCACAGTGAAGCCGCGCCGTTCGCGCACTCGCTATTAGTGATCTCCCCGAAGAATGATTAAACCGGAAGAAGCTGTTGTACGTTACACGTTTGGGCATTATTACACAATCTGAGAGAAATTTCACATAACTGGAAGTTAAAGTGACGTTCATTATGTGTGGGAAAAAAGTCTGCTAGCGGAAGAAACCACAAAATCTGTTCATTTTTTTTACGTAAAAAAAGTAAAGAAGAGGATTGGGAAGGCGGTAGAGGGGTCGAAAATGAAAGTTGCTGGTAGGTCAGGGGTGGCAAGGCGGTGCGGCGTCGAGACGAGGCTCGGCGAAGTTCAGCTCTCCATCCTCGACCTGGGTGACTTATTTCATGAGGAAGTCTTTTAGTATCGCGTGTTTGCGAAGAGGATGAAAATGATATTTCCCTCGAGAGGAAATATGTTCAAAAGGTGATAATGATGCAGATTCAGAAAATTTAGTGGCGGTTTCTTTGATATACTTTAATATTGCTTTTTGACGCACCTCCTCGAATTGTACATGCATAAGTTATGATTGGTCGGATAAACATTTTGTAGATCAGGATGCCATATTCAGGTTTTAGTCGCTTGCAGCTATACAGTAGCCTTCCTTTCATTCCCTTGAAGATCGAACATTAATAGGATCCTGAACAAGTTCTTGTACATGAACCCGCGTCTCAATTCACTCTGTGAAGGAATCTGTACATTGTACAGGATCATTCAAAGGTTAGCTTACTTAGATATAAGGTCCCTTTGCAGGATCATAAACAATTTTCTTCGCCAAATTTCTGCACAGGAACCGTCAAAATTACCTGTCCAGGTTCGTGTGCAGGTTCGTGTGCAGGAACATGTGCAGGATCCTCCGAGGTGCCTTAAAGGAATTTTCAGAGAAATTTAAATTATATTTGAAATTAATTTCAAACTGATAGACAATTTAAGTGTATTTTAACTAAAATACAACACTCAGGGCAAAGATTAGATTGCCTGACCCGTAAGTTGGTTGTTCCAGCCAATTTTGTTGGATGCTGGGGCTCCATCTACTAAGTTGGCTTAGGCAGCCACTTTTAATGGAAACGGTAGTGTTAGTTGTTATAGCAACTACTCAAAATGTTACCGTGCCATTGTGCTGTCTGACTTACCGATTTCAGATGTACCGTACAACCAACCCTGTTTGCAGCTTGTACCATGTATTTAGCTTTTTCATTTTCCAAATTTTTAACGCGATACCTGAATTCGTTTGGACGTGAGTTGTTGCAAAAAATATGTCGCCAATTATTTTGAGGTTAGTATGAAACGACCTTAAGAGACGCTGAACCGAGCGTCAGGTTCTTATATTCTCAAAAGCCCAAGATTTCACGTCGAAGAACACTTAATTCATTCTCCACGAGAAAGTGTAACTTGATATAATTTGAAAAATTACAACACACGACACGAATGCTCGAAATATCGACAAAGCAACACAAATCATCTCTTGACTCTTGTCAGGCTGTCAGGTTCGTTCTGCCGATCTGAATTCTCACGCCAACGACGCCAACCGGCCAGCGACTCAAACGTGTCTCCCTGACGCAATCGCAATAGGTCAGAGAGCCACGTTTAGGACTACTGGCCAAATAATTGGCTGTGCGAACTATTCGATAGTTGAAGGGTCCAATTGCATAGCTGCGGTGACCAACGAACATGCAACCATTTAAGATGTTCATTGTGTCCAACGGACTTGGCTTGTATGTCAATCTGAGCAGTCGTTCTGACCAACTATTTCTTAACTAACAACAAAAAATGGATGTGCCAGCCAACTATTTCTCTGAGTGCATACCCCTTTACAAAGTCTCATGGGGGGGAGGCACCCCTATGACTTGTCGCATAAATAATGTTGGTCAAGCCCATATCCGTTTCCAACGTCTCATGGGGGGACGGTATCCCTGTGATTAGTCACAGATATAATCTTGGTCAAACACATACCTCTTTCCAAGGTCTCAAAACGGGACGGCAAGGCACCCCTGTGAATGATCAATGATATAATAAAATAAATACAGAAATAATGTTGGTCAAACCCATACCCCTTTCTAACATCTCATGTGCTGGGCGGGAAAGCGCCCCTGTGGTTTGTCACAGATGCAATGTTGATCAAATACCTACCTGTGACATCTGCCTGTACACTTGGTCTTATTTTTATATCGTATCTCCATTAATTTCGGCTTGGTACCTAATCACGCTCTCCAACGCGGGAAGGTTGGAGTATTTTGAAGAGCATAGCTTTTTGTATTTTTTATATTTTATAATTTTGTTCATTGATTTATTTTTTATTTTTATTATTGGAGAATATATTTAAATATATTTCAATTGAAAATTCTAGTTAAAGTGGGCGGCCAGGGTACCACACTTTAATATCTGCGATCAGTTCCTTGACTGGATCCACACCTATTTTCTTAAGCCGTCACCGTCATAAAAATTCACAGAGATGGTCTGCAAGGTTGCTTTTGTGCACTCCTCCCCGTGAGAGAAATCGTCGCATCCACCGCCAAGATGACTCGACTTTCTGAGTGTGCGCTCTGGTATCGTGATTCACAAACGCCTCGGAATGATTCACAGTTTGGTGGACGGTTACGTGTTTTGAAACGTCAAGAAAAATATTTTTCGAACAGTGCAGAGAGACTCACCAATATATCAAATAACATAATGAAGAATATATTTAAATAATTATCAATGGGGATACTGTCCATTGACCATTTGCAGTCTTTCGTTTATAAACTCCCATCTAGAACAATAAAGGTTAGGAGTGCTATAAATTTTTTATTTTAAGATAAGCTTACGGAAGTTTTAGAAACGATAAATCAAAATTATATTAACAATAAGTACATTTTATTCTTTTTCAAAACAGTTATAATAATTCCACATTCAAATAATTGTAACTTGTGCGCCAAGTTACCTGCCGATTTTAGTCCCGAATGCGCCATATTAGTCGCATGTGAATAGTATGTAATAAAGATTTTTTACATAAAAGTTTATTAATTTTACTCAAAATGTTAAACTTAAAAGCATTCAAGAAAATCAGAACAGTATATTTCCAAAAAAATTTTATAAGTTTACACGAAACTTTTGTAATTTTTTATTTGTTTTTAGCTACCCTGACAATACAAGCGAACGAACAAAAACTAATTTTTCGTCATAAAAATCAGGCAAGTAATTTAATTATCCCAATTTTTTGATAGTATAACGTTGAAAACATATATGCATGTAATGAAACTACCTCCACAAGAAGAAAATGCGTTAATATTCGAAAACTCGAACGCGCCACGTTAGCCGCCGCGCCGCATTCGCCGCCGCTCCCCTATTCGTAATCAGCGTATCATAACCCAGGTAACAATCGTGCGACGCACGCTTCAAGCACGCGTGCGAGTCGCACGATGCGACCCATATCGCACGCAAATGGCAAGCACATTCCACGATAAAGTGATGGGTGCATGCGTGCGTGCATAATAAGGGTCATTCAGCCATCACTCATATTTCGTCGTAGTCCTTGCTGAATAAATAGAAACAATATAACAAGACTATTTTTACTGAGCAAATTCGATTTAGTTGAATCAAATTAATATCTCATTTGAAATGATTTGTTATAGGCTATGGAATTTTCCAGAAAAACCTTCTGATGTATGTGTTGTCATGGGTGGTACATGTGTGTGCCGGAAGTGAGAAATCACTAGAATATTCTAGAATTCGGAAAAGGACAAGAGCACTTGCGCTGAGAGAGGTAGTCACAAGAGATCAGGGAGAGGGCAAGGATAAAAAGGCCAGAAGGTGCAGATTGCACGTTAGTTAGTTAGTTAGTTGAAAAGGGGCGAGGAGTCGCGTTAGAGTTTTTGGCCTCTTGAAAAATGTATCTCAGGCGCGAGTGCGCGAAATGTATCAAAGTTGATATTTATGTTTTCAATAAACGAAATCGTCTTATTTAATCTTATATTTCGACTTCAAGTTCTTTATTCTTTTGATTGTCCCTAGAATTCGGCATCCGGGGAATAGCCCTTAATAATTCAGAAGTGGGATATCAACTGAGTATTCGAACTGTGTGTACTAGTGATTCTTTTGAACTGTGTGTGCAAGTGATTTGTGCTAATGATAAACGAAAACGAATTTGAGCAATTTTTTCAAAGGCATCTTGCCGCTGGAGACGAGGAACTACAGGCGCCATTAGGAAACACTGGATCTGATGACGTCGACATGGAGAATCAAACGAATAATCAGCCCACCAACTCTGTGTATCTCCGAGGTGTGCAAAACGGAGGACAGAATCACCACGCGTTCAATGGGACCGCACCAGGGATGAATCCAGGAATGGAGATGCCCAACATGCAACATATGATGGCGGCTCTTATGACCATAGTGCAGCAAAACCAAAACACCATGTTGGCTTTGCAACAGAATATGCAGCATCCACCATCGCGATACAACGTGATGCCTGATCTTCATCGTAGCATTGAAAATTTCGAAGGGACTGAGGGTCCTGATAAGGCAAAACTTTGGATCGAAAAATTCGACTCTTACATAATTTTGCACAATTGGACATCAGCTATGGCATTCGAGACAGTGAGGATCCATATGAAGGGAGCGGCACGTGATTGGTAAGAGGCACGTATTGCCACTGCTGTTGATTGGCCGAGTTTCCAAATGGCTTTCAGGGGTACATTCGTTTATGAACGGACAAAAGTCGACAAATTATTGGAGTTGACACAATGTGTACAGACCCAAACTGAGACGGCGACTACATATTTTCATCGCAAGTATCGTCTGTGCCAAAACTTGGAACTCAATGACAGTGAGGCACGAAAGCAGATCTGCAAGGGTTTTCGATCGCGAAACCTGAGTGATTATATCCGAGCCAAATCTTTTTTTGGCATGGATTATCTTCTGCGCTCAATGGAAGAGTATGAGAGAGACGACTTGGAAAGACGGGAGCTTTTTGGACAGCGACGTAGTTCGAATGCAGCGACGAAAGATAGGGCAAATGAGTCCCTTAGCAAACGGCAAGCATCGACGTTTTGGAATCCGATCGAGGGAACATCAGCGGCGACTATTTCGACGCCGGCAGAATCAACGAATATCAAGAGCGGCGCCACGATTAAGTGTTACAACTGCGGTAAATCTGGCCATATTAGTAAGTCGTGTAGCGAACCGACGAAAAAGGTAAGATGTTTTAGTTGTGATAAAATCTGGCATAAGGCTAATAAATGTGATCGATTCGCGAATAAAGATTCTATTAAAAAAGAGCCTAGTGAACAAAATGTAAACTCTGTGGTCGAAAAAAGCGCGGATAGTTTGATGGATAATTTATTAAATCGGTTCTTATCAACGACACACCGTTTCAAGCCTTTGTGGACGCGGGAAGCTTCGTATGTGCTATTAAAATAGGTGCAGCAATCGCTGTCGGATTTTTCATTACAGCTGGGAAAGTTGAATTGAGGGGTTTTGGTGCGAGTGGAAATTTGGTCGAATCACCCGGTACAATCAGTGGAATCCTTAAAATAGATCGAGTCAAGCCACGCGAAGTCACTTTCCGAGTTGTACCCGACGATGTACAGAGTTTTGAGGTTATGGTTGGACGTAGTTTTACGGAATTACCCGACTTAACATATATTAGAGTAGGAAAAGTGTTAAAATTCCACGATATCAAGAAATTCCCATTCGACTTGTCTCCAGGAATCGAACAGGGAATATGTAAGCCCGAAGTAAATAAAAAAATCGTTGTCGAACCAAATTCAATCAATTTTGTCAATGTAGTCTTTAATAGCCAAGAAGTGTCTGTACCGTACACAAATTTCGGATCAGTACGAGAGTTATTAGAGAAGGGTCAATGCGTGGATGAGGCGATACTTAGTATCGAACCCGTTAACGAAACTAAACCTCGAGTAGAACCGATGACTGAAAAAGACATAATCGTCGGGGATGATGTCACGTCTGTGCAGAAGCAAGAACTGCTTGACAGTTTGAATGATTATCGGTGTTGTATTGCACAAACATTAGATGAGCTAGGTCGCACTGATAAAGTCACGATGGATATAGAATTGAAACCCGGAAGTGAACCAGTCACAGAAAAATCCTATAAAATGAGCGCGAATGATAGGGAGGAGCTTGACAAAATTGTAACCGAATATAAACGTGTCGGAATCGTCACCGAGACGACGTCGCCGTTTGCAAGTCCTGCCTTTCTGGTACGAAAAAAAGATGGAACGGGTAGAATGGTAGTTGACTACCGATCACTGAACGCGAAAACGGTCAGAGTTAATTATCCAATGCCAAATTATGACGATGCGCTAGAATACTTGTCAGAAGCAGAATTTTTCAGTACACTAGATCTAGGGAGCGGATTTTTGCAAATTCCGCTATCAGAAGATGCCAAAGTCAAGACCGCGTTCATTACGGAATATCAGACAGGGCAATTTGAGAGGGTTAATTTTGGCTTGACAAATGCACCATTCTTTTTTGCTAAACTGATGAAAAAGTTGTTAGGTAGAGCACATGGTGAAATTGCCTTTAATTTTTTTGATGATACGTGCATTCCAGCTAGATCGTGGAAAGATTTAATCCGAAAGTTACTCATCGTTCTCGATTTATTGAAAGAAGTTGGACTTACTTTAAATCTCGCTAAGTATCGTTTTGGGATGAAATCGGTCGAATTTCTCGGATTTAGGCTAGAAAAAGATGGAATACAACCTAGCGATGCTAAAACAGAAGCGATAAAAATTTTAAACAACCGATAAACGTCCATGAAGTAAGATCTTTTCTGGGTCTTGCGAGCTTTTTCCGAAGATTCGTACCGGGGTTCGTGAAGATTTCTGCTCCACTAACAATGTTGATAAAAGGGTGTAATAATGCCAAAAGTACCAAAAATTTTATCTGGGGAGAAGAGCAAAACAAAAGTTTTATTGAGCTAACCTGTCAACCGATTTTGATGATTTATAGTCCGTCAGTCATAATTACGGAACTTCACACGGTCGCATCATCACGCGGAATTAGTGCAATGCTTTTGCAAAGCAACAATAACGACTTAAGGCTAGTATACGCAGTCAGTCGAAGAACTTCGGAGGCCGAGGCAACGTATCACTCGAGCAAACTCGAATTAATGGCGATAGTATGGTCAGTAATGCGTTTAAGACAATTTTTAATCGGAATAAAATTTGTCATAGTCACTGACTGCCAAGCGTTGATCTATATGAATGCGTTAAAAACTAAGCAACCCCAAATTGTAAGGTGGTTTGGCATAATTGCGGATTTCGATTTCACTATTCGCCATAGAAGCTGCAAGCAAATGGCTCATGTAGATGCGTTGTCCCGAACACCTGTTGGTGCTCCAGATGATGTAATCGACGACAATACCGTATTTTTAGTTCAAACGCGTGAGGATGAGTTGCTCATGTTTCAGCGATCAGATCCTGATGTTCTTAAGAAGATTAAGATTTTAAATAAAAGCGAAAATGATCGCACTAAAGCAGAAAGGGGGAAAGTTGAAGATTTTGTGTTACGAGATGGAATGTTGTATCGCGTCGAAAAGGAAAATGGTACAGAAAGAGAATTATACGTAGTACCATGCGCAATGCGGAAATCTGTCGTAATACGCAATCATGATCTACGAGCTCATGGTGGAGTCGAAAGGACGGTAGCTCGCGTACGAGAA
This sequence comes from Andricus kollari, assembly GCA_932074435.1. Taxonomy (NCBI): domain Eukaryota; kingdom Metazoa; phylum Arthropoda; class Insecta; order Hymenoptera; family Cynipidae; genus Andricus; species Andricus kollari. Next base: position 13,503 of record CAKNWW010334682.1, read on the forward strand.
TTTTATTATTTTCCGCGGATGAAGAATTGTATTAAAATCCACATTAAATCTTGTATCGAATGTATACTGGCTAAAGGAAAGCCTGGAAAACAAGAAGGCGAATTACATCCAATTCCTCCAGGTAAACGTCCTTTCGAGACTGTCCATGTTGACCACTTAGGTCCGTTTGTAGAAACTCCTCGTAAAAACAAGTATATTATCGAAACAATCGACAATTTAACCAAATTTTCTGCAATCGAAGCTGTCCGAAATACAAGCGCTAAAAGTACTATTACGAGATTGGAAAAATTCGTCGAAAGGTTTGGGGCGCCTGCTAGAATAGTAACCGATAGGGGGACGTGCTTTACCTCCCAAGCTTTTGAAAAATTTACAAAAGAACATGGAATCAAGCATGTACTGAATTCTAGCTGTCACCCACAAGCCAATGGGCTTATAGAGCGCCTAAAGGGAACAATTTGACCTGCGTTACGTGCGAGCTTGGGTTGTTCGGAAGCTGAAAAATGGGATACGATTCTTCCAAGTCTTCAACGGGATTTAAGTACAGCAATTTCGAAATCAACCGGTCTTTCGCCTTTCGAAGCGCTGTACGGGTACATTCCACGGTTTCGCGAGGGCATGACGCATTGTTTAACAGAAAATAGTAAAACGTACCGCGTTCCTTGGGAACTGCAAAACGAGATTAGAAATCATGTCGAATACGAACAGAAAAAGTATAAGAAGCGTTACGACTCAACGCGTTTAAAGAACTTCACATACAATGTTGGCGATATTGTATTTATGCAATGTAACCCGGTTGCACAGTGGGGCCAAACCGAAAAAACCCGGACGAAAGTCCAAAAAGTCAAGAAATCGTCTTCAAATTGACGACTCGGGGGTTTTCGGGGTCGATGAGCACGAATCTGAACTGAGATTTGCAAAATTCACGATGGCGGATCCAATATGGTGGACACGATTTGTAAAATGTACGTAGATTCTGCCCAAGATTGGTATATGGGGGTTTGCGAATTCGGCAAAAAATTTTTTCGTTAATTTATAATTTTTTATTTTTATTCACTAGCGAAAACTGTGCATAGAAAAAATTCGCCCGAAATTTCGGAGCAATAGGGAAATTTTTTGGAATTTTCAAAAATTTGAATTTTCAAATCAAAAAAGAGAACAGAAGATATTAACCGATATCAAAAATTTGTTTTCTCACTTTTTTCGGATGTCAACCCACAAATTTTTTTCGCTCAGCTCAAAAGATTCGACTATTTTGATAATTTTCAATCCGTCCTACTGTTTACTCTTTAGAGAGCGAGAGCGTTATTCACGCAACGCATATATTTTTTCACAAAAAATTCGATTAAAATTAGGCGGGCAGATATGGGCAGCTAAAATTGAAATATTTCATTCGCAATACGTTAATCTACAACCTCTAATCGTTTTTAAGACGGAACAATGCGGAACATTTTACTATTTTACTTTAAAACGACCAATTTTTGTATAGGTTAGATTGAAAATCAAATGCGCTATTCTTCTTCTCATATTTTTTTGCCTAATACAATACTATTTTATAAATGGTCATAATATTTTACTTACTTCTAGGATTTGATTCCATTTTATATGAATGGAATTCATAATTCCAACAATTCAGGCTTTTAAAACGCCCACGTCTCCTTTTCT